>JADBHU010000062.1:0-59294 GCA_017140155.1 Fusarium devonianum | reverse complement strand
TCTTGGGCCAGAATGTCGTGTTGTTTTCTGTGTGTTCGTGGATGAGATGATGTGGTGCACACGCCGTGGGATTAAGTGGGAAGGGGAGCGACGACGGGCGAATGGCCGCACATAATAATCCGGCGACCGGAGTTCATACTTCTACTTCTACTTCTACTGCCCCTCCAGCTCGACTCTCTTCCTCTTCCTTTCTTTCTTTCCTCTCCATACCCATCCAAACAACATCCAAACAACCCCTTTGTAAGTTGAAGCCCTCGATTGATCACAATCAACTCCCTCTAGCATTGCTCTCCAACCTCGTGTTTCCGGTCTGTGACGGAAGAGAGGGAGCTTACCCTGCTACTGCTGCTACCCCTCCATCACCTCACCTTTCCCACCACCGCCGCTCAACAGCTCTCATGCCGTTCTCTCCATCACCCTAAAGACAATGCGTTGCTTTGAAACGAGTTGCATCAGTGGCTCGTCCGCTCCCTCCCCGAGAATCCGATGCGACAGCGATGCAACGACACGCCAATCGGGTTGACGCCAGGAGGATCGGATGCTGGGGCTCAGGCGAAGAATACCTCACCTACAGGGAGCTCTTCTTAGCTCCCCCCAGCAGATTGCCCCTCCTTCTCAGCCCCAAAGCAAGCGTCTCGCCTCCCCTACCTGGACGAGCCCAGAGAGGCTGTGGCAACCGGCAGCGACATACCATATAAAATACCCCACCCCCTCACTTGAGCTTTGCTTTTTTGATTCCAAAGCATCCTACCTCTCTCACCTTGAACCAACTTCATCCCATCAACCTCTGACCCAAATCTAACCTTTTTACTCTCAACAGAAACACCAGAATATTCAAAATGGCTCCCATCAAGGTTGGCATCAACGGTTTCGGTCGTATCGGCCGCATCGTCTTCCGCAACGCCGTCGAGCACCCCGATATTGAGGTTGTTGCTGTCAACGACCCCTTCATTGAGCCTCACTACGCCGTAAGTCTCCCTCGACGAGCCCAACATCCGATTCCGCGTTCTATATATACCGCAAAACACCTGCCAAACATTTCTCTTGCCTGTAATCAATCGTATGCTAACCTTCCCTTGTCCACAGGTCTACATGCTCAAGTATGACTCCTCCCACGGTGTCTTCAAGGGTGAGGTCGGCAACGATGGCAACGACCTCGTCGTCAACGGCAAGAAGGTCAAGTTCTACTCTGAGCGTGACCCCGCCAACATCAAGTGGAGCGAGACCGGCGCCGACTACGTCGTCGAGTCCACCGGTGTCTTCACCACCATCGACAAGGCCAGCGCCCACTTGAAGGGTGGCGCCAAGAAGGTTGTCATCTCTGCCCCCTCCGCCGACGCCCCCATGTACGTCGTCGGTGTCAACGAGAAGAAGTACGACGGCTCCGCCGACATCATCTCCAACGCTTCTTGCACCACCAACTGCCTGGCTCCCCTCGCCAAGGTCATCAACGACAAGTTCGGCATCGTTGAGGGTCTCATGACCACCGTCCACTCCTACACTGCCACTCAGAAGACCGTCGATGGTCCCTCCGCCAAGGGCTGGCGGGGTGGCCGTGGCGCTGCCCAGAAGATCGTCCCCCTCCAGCACTGGTGCCGCCAAGGCTGTCGGCAAGGTCATCCCTGAGCTCAACGGCAAGCTCACCGGCATGTCCATGCGTGTCCCCACCGCCAACGTCTCCGTTGTCGACCTGACTGTCCGTCTCGAGAAGGGCGCTTCCTACGACAAGATCAAGGAGGCCATCAAGGAGGCTGCCAACGGTGACCTCCAGGGCATTCTCGCCTACACCGAGGACGACGTTGTCTCCTCTGACCTCAACGGCAACACCAACTCCTCCATCTTCGATGCCAAGGCCGGTATCTCTCTCAACGACAACTTTGTCAAGCTGGTCTCCTGGTACGACAACGAGTGGGGTTACTCCCGCCGCGTCCTCGACCTCCTTGCCCACGTTGCCAAGGTCGATGCCTCCAAGTAAGCGTAGATCGCTCACGGGGCTGGAAGCAAAATCAAACCTAATCCGCCGCGACTGGGTGGCAGTTCCTCTCTGTCGCGTGTGTTAATGAATCAAAGAGACGAAGAAAGAAAGTAAAAAATACCAAAACCTCGATCTGGGAGCTTATCGGAGGGGGTGTAACGAGTTTGTCATTGTCTACTTACTACATCGGCCTAAACTCCTCACAAGGCAGAGAGTCCTCCTTAGTATAGGTAGCCATGGACAGATAAAGAAAAATCAATCCATCCCTCCCATCCAAGACTGTACGATTGCCTTCTGTATGTCTCTTGCACTTGAAGTCATGACGTGAATGTCGCCAATCTAGACGTATCAAAGTGGAATTACCCCTACCCCGCCTCTGCTCGACGTTGAGATCGCCATCCTACCCAATCAGAGGTAGCCCTGCCCATGTAATACTCGTACCTCCGTCGAATTCGATCACCAGCAGAAACAACTTTTTGAAACCCATTGTTCATAATCTTTTGCTTTGGCTCGATTACCCATATACTTCAGCACCTATCCTCATCAAGAAGTCATGCTTCATTCCCTCTCCGTACACCGAGCTTCCATGTTTCCGCTCGTGTGCAGGTTTTCTCGATGTGAAGCACCCTTCCTAAATAGCCCCTCCCTTTCGCCGTTCCAACTCCTTTCTTGTGCCTCTCCCGCCATCCTAGCAAACACCTCTGGCCCAGTAGTTGGGGCTCACAGTTGGCGGGGACTGGATGGTCGTCCGGGCCTTGTATGACAATAAAAACACATGTCCCAAGAAATACAAATCGCTTTCCGTTTTGATCCGGGGGATATCATAATACAAACAAAAGTCTCTCTAGTCTCTCATCCGGCACCTCTCGAGCCGAACAATAATGGGGGGAAAACGTGCCAGAACCTACACTCGAGCAAGTCCGTGGTGTTTGAAAAAAAAAAAAAAAAATGAAAAAAAAAAGTACATGTCTGAGTAGGCCAGCACAAGCGACAAAGGGGGTTGAGGGTGTGGTGCTTGCTGTGGCTCATTGACCACTTCTTCATGTCCTGTATGATGCTGGTCGCCGGTCAGATATCAGTCTCTGTGGCTTTAACCTGTGCAGAATGCACCAAAGATGCCGGGAATCTTGTCAGGCTATCGAGTGGTCCTAGTGCTCGTCGCCTCCTTGGGGTTAAACTCTGGTGTCCAGTTGACATTCTCGTCTACACACCACTGGCGCACAACCCGCATCGAGGATTGGCAGACATCATCGACAGTAGACCAGGGCGTTATTTCGGCGCGTAGATTTGGGCTATCCATGGCATCGTAAACATCGCGCACCATGGGCCAATTGCGGAAGCGGATGGCCTGATGTTGGAAAAGGTCCTCTTTGGAAATGTGCTCATAGTTGCTAAAAGATTTGATGAATTCGTCGGCGGTGATGGCTTGCAGGATCAGGACGAGGGCGTAGATGGGTTGGTATCGTCGCGCGTCCCTGCGTGTCTCCTTTTGAAGGTAGTCGACCATTCTTGTCAGGCTAGACCAGCCGGTGGGGTCAGATGTCTTGTTGTTCAGGCTACGGCCGATGTTGAGAAGATGGAAACTGGTCATAAAAGCGACCGTGCTCTCTACTGCGAGCGCATAGTATTGCTTGCGGCTCGAGTCACTGCCTCGCATGTCGCCGCTGCTTGCAAGCTTATTGCATCGTTGGTTCGCAATATCACCCTCATGCTTGAGCCGCCGGCCAAGATCACTGAATCGGCGGTGCTTATCGTAGACAGCCCGGGGGTCTGCCTTATCACCCCGAGGGCCATCTGCGCCATTGGCGGTCGGGCGATCCGATGATCCCGGAGGCATGGGCGTTGCTGTCATCGCTTCACCGGGTGTATGAGCTTGCGAGTTGCTGGAGCTGACGCGCGACATGGCAGTAGTGCCCTTCTTAGATGGCGTTGAGGGAGGCGGCGGGAGTTGCGACGAGCTCGAAACGGAAGGCATTCGAGGTCGTTTGACGGCGATCGTGTCGGCCGTATTCTCCGTACCAACGGGCCGCTTCTTGGCTTGGCTGGCCGAAGGTTCCTCTGTGCTGACCGAACGCTCTCTTTTGGCCGGCAAAGCCAGGATTCGCTTGAACGTCTGCCGTGTTCGTTTTGATATCCGCAATGTTACAATCAACCGTTTTTTTTCCTTCCCACTCGACTCCTCTTCCTCCTGCTCGACGGGCGCCTTCCTAGCCGTTGTCGACTTGGGCCGCTCCTCGCCTCGTTTCTCTGCTCGCTCGTCCTTATCACGGTCCTCCCGTGGTTTCGCATCCGACGTCTTAGCAGTGATTTTTCTTCTTGATAGTTCTGCCTCTAAAGCACTTGGCAGTGTCGGGGACAGTAGTGCGGGTATTTGGATGGGTGACTTGTCTCTGTACGTATCGTTCTTTGTCTTGGGAGGCGGTGGCGGGTCAGGCTTCTTTGGTTTTGTTGGTTTCGTACCGTCGACAGCGTCTTCGCGTGCCTTCTTCTTCTCGCCCTTTTCCACCGGGTTCTGGCTATCCCAACTTAGATGCAGAGGCGACAGTAGGGGAGGAACCGACGATCGTGAGGACGGATCGATCTTGGCTGGTGTATTCTTTGCGCTGCCTCCAAGGTCTGACCTAACGCCGTTGATAGATTCTCCCCGCGCACGCCCAGCTGGGGAGGGGTTGGAAGCGCCAGCGGTAGTACCTTTGAGCAGACTGCGTCCGTTGGGCAGTGATGAGGAGCTGGCTGTCTTGCTTTCTCGAGTGTCGGAAGGCGCCAGAGAATCTCGGTCCTTGCGCCGCGAAGGTTCGTCGCGGGACAATCGTGGCCGGTCGTCTGCTGCACGAGGCAAGTCTGGCCTGTGCCGTTTCTGCGACCGATAATCATCATCCATATCGGCTGTGCGCTTCTTGCTGTCTGGCGACACGGGCCGAGGCGGGAGCGAAGCTTTTGTGGGTGGTTTTGGGGGGAGCCTGCAGCAACAGCAAAGTCAGTAAGAGAGCCCTCGGGTTCATAGGGCAACCGAAGCATGGGATTGCGCAAGAGGTCCTACCTCATATCGACAATGTTATCTCGGGTCTTGTGCGATTTGGCATCGGCGGCGGTATGGGGATCCGTCTCGCGGTGGGAGTCGGGTTTCTTAGTCTCGAATAATGATTTTGAGTCTGCGGGTGTACGCTCAAGATCCCGCTTCTTGGCGCTCGGTGGCTCTGGAGTGGTAGCGTCAGACGTGACACCAGATGTCTTTTTATTTCTGTAGTCGCTGAGGGATAGCTTCTTCTTCTCGCCGCCCTTTGCGAGGATGCCCACGTCACGAGGGACGGGCTTCAGGGGCTCGACACGCATGTCGTAATAGGATCTGGTGAGGAGGACGCCGCGGTCTGATTCCGACACAAGGGTCGAGTATTGCAGACGGGTGTTTTCCCATTCCTCAGGATGCTTGAGTCGGGATTCGTCGACGGGGACGCGGTATCGCCAGTCGGCGGAGTATGAGAGGTGGTGTGGCTTCTCGGGCAGGATGCGCTGGGTGAGCTGCTGAACCGTCTTCGTCGCGGCTTCCATTGTTCGTGAACGTGAGCATGCCGAGAGGACGAAGACGGGTGGTGCAAGGTTGGAGTTATGGGTGGTCGCAGATGACGCGCGAAGCACGCAGGGAGGTCGGGAACGCGACGATGGGAGTGGTGTATCGACAACAATGGGCGCGCAGAGGGTAAAGCTAGGGGAGAAGAGCAGATGCGATGCTTGATGAATGGGCACAGACGCGTGTGACCGCGAGGGCTATCTGGATCGCTGAGTATTGCGATGGCGATGGCGATGGCGATGGCGATGCCGGGGGTGATGGCCCGCTGGAGGAGGGTGAGTGACGGCGGAAGCGGGAGCGGCAGCGGAAGCGGTAGTGGATCAGAGCCCAGAAGCTCCGTCCAAGGCCCGACAATTGACAAGGAGGGCGAATGTGCGAGTTGAAGAATGGACGAGCGTTTGTTGCGGCTCGCAGGTCCGAAGCCAAGGTACCTGAAGAAGGATTTCACTTCTTTTGTCACCGGGTCGCCTCGCTTTGTTTCCCAGCAGGAGTGGAAGAGCGAAGACGTGGGCGAGCCTCTGCAGTGGTGGCGGCAGTGGTAGTAGGCAGCGGTACGGACAGGCCGCGATAATGCCAGTGTCAATCAGTGTCTCTTTCTAGGGAGGGTCCCCCGGACACACGACGAAGCCACTGGCGTTTGGTAGGTTTTCACTTGCGGCGGGTGTGAGTGGGAATGTCGCCGGGGGGGTCCGGCCTGGCCTGTTTGTCTTTATTTGGCTCAAGGGTGACAGGGGCACATGGGCTGGCGTTTAGATCGCGGGTTACTGATTGGCGTGTGGAACGGTGGGTCGCGCTCTCTGGGAATAAGCCCAGTCAGTCAGCCAGCTTTAGCTTACCCTGGGGCATTTGAAGTGTTGACTGCCGACCTCTCTTGACTCTGACTTGTGGGCGGGTTGTTACTGTTAAGAAGATGGGCATGGACTTGTTGTGAATGCGGGTGGGAGATGGAGAAAAAGGTCGGACGATGGATGGGCGGGGATTAACCACTACAGTAGCTGGTCATTTGCTTTTTGTGATCTGGCAGGTGTAATCGCGGGTTAACAGTGTTCGTCAACAGCACCACCCTCTTTCAAGCAATGCTAGTAAATAGGTACTAGTAAGTAACTATTACCACTTCAACCAGCTACCTTAATCTCCGGCGATGTTCCACATAGCTACACAACTTATTATGCAACTCAATCGTCCAAACTCAATATGACATCTTCCATCCCGTTATACGGGAACCACATGTGCAGCAGCATCTGCCCACGGCGTGCATGATATGCGAAATTTACCCACTTAGGTCCTCACGTGGCAGGTCAGACCTGCGCTGCATTTACAACATATCCACGCGTGCGGGAATCGATTAACTCTGCCTAAGGCAAGGTACTCAACCCACTGGAATTTTCAATATGCGAAACGAACGGGCTAGGGGCGTCACGTGACCAGAGACAAACAAACCTCAGCACATCACGCAATGGGCAGATCTCAGAACACAAGTAGGTATCAACCAGCGCAAAACGTACACTTAACTGGTCCCACTATTGAGGAGGACTATATGTACTCACTCTCACAACGCCATATTCATAAGGGTATAATAATGCCTTCCTACCCAGCCCTGTTCCGCGTCCACAGCTATACAATCCCGTTGTAGATCAAACCAAGCCAGATCGAACCAAAACAAACCACCCCTGCCCAGTAAGTACCTAGTTAGAATCATGTGCCACGGGCAATGTCGAATTGAGTAATATGTAGGCCTCGATTTCAAGGGTGACCATTAGTCACCGCCGTGCTTCCGTTTGTCACCTTGCGCCTCTTGTTTGCGCCTTCATCGTCATTGCCTCGATTCTCTAGCGCCTCCACGCGCACGTTGAGGCCGTCGAGCTGCGAGTGGACATAGGTTGGTGTGTGTGCTTGGATCTGCTCAACCACGTCCCTGAACCACTGTTTTGTGCTTAGGTTATCCCGCCAGTGGTTGAGGATCACTATCTGCATCTGAAGGCCTTCAATGCTTCCCTGCGCATGCTTCCGTACCGCCACCAGGTTTTCATCCAGGCTGACAATATCGTTCTTTATGGCGGCCACTTCAGAGACTTGCTGCATCACCCGGCTCTCGAGATTGTCCACCTGCTCCGCCTGCCGCGTCACTGATTTTTTATCTTCCTCGAGCAACTGTTCGACTCCGGAGAAGCGCTCGCCGAGTCCCTTGACATCGGTCTCGAGAGCTTCCCTTTCCACTCGCTCTTTGTCAATGAGTTTGCCAAAGCCCTCGGCAATTTGCAACATCTTTTGTTGAAGCCCGGTCTTGAGACTCGTTTCTAAATCGAAGCCCCGCTGCTTCATGACGGGCTCCATGATCTGCTTCACCATATCCTCCGTAACGTGCGACGGAGCAGGGTCTGGAGTTGTATTTCCCAACATCTCCTGTGATTCAGAAGCCCCCGCAACAAGCCGCTGGAGTGCCTTGGTCGGCGGCAGCTCTGCCACGAGCCTTCGTATGTCCTCGGTCGGCCACTCTTCCATAGCAGCGCGTAATGCAGAAAGATCGGTCGCCAAAGAGTCGTGCTTTTTCTGGTCCTCTTCTCTTATCGAGGCTGCATCAGCTGCCAACGCCTCGCGTTTCTGCTGCTCTCCCCTAATATCAGATCTCAGAGAGGCAATGAGACCACCAATGGACTCTTGCTTTGTATTCTGTCCCTGGATAGCGGAACGCAACGAGGAAACCTCGTCCACTATAGATGCCTGCCTCTGTTGCTGCGCCTCAATATTCGTTCCTTGGTTCTCGAGCGACTGTCTGAGGCTATCCACTTTAGCCGCGACCTCATCCACATCCTTGCTAGTGCAAAATTGAGAGACTTGATGATCTAATGCCTCTTTAAGCGCAGATATGTCCTTGACAATGGCTCCAAGGTTATCCTGAATATGTGAGACTTCGTGGCCGTGTTTCGCGATAGCGGCCTTGAGCTGCTCGTTCGATGCTTCGGGCTTAATCGGTGTCGAGACGGCCGCTGGCATATTAACTTGGGCGTGTTTTCCTGCCAACTCCTGGATTTCTTTCAACGCCTCGTCAAAGCCCAGCGCCTTCTTGTTGAGCTTGCTGTCAAGCCCTGTAACCCGAAGACCCATGGCTGCGTCGCTGCTCTCATGTTTGCGTTCGAGCCTATCGAGTCTTTCTTCCAAGAGCTGTCTCTTCTGCTTCTCCTCGTCGAGGCTTTTCCTCAACTCCTGGACCTCGGAACTACTGGAATCATCATGACTGGTGATGGACTGCTTGATCTTGCCAAGCTCGGCGTCCAATCGATTGGTAATATTCGCAGTGGTTGACTTTTGCAGCTCTGCCAGTCGCGCATCTAGATCAGGTATCGAAGTTGAGGTTTGCTCTGCCTGTAAGTGTGCCGCTGATTGACTACCCAAGCTAGCAGGCTGCTGTTTCTTGAGAAAAGAGCTGAAGGCTGTTTCCAATTTCTGATCTGCCTTGTCGACTTGCTGTTTGACCTTTGTTCTCTCGATCTCGTACTTGTGCAGCTCTTTCTTGATTAATTCATCTACCGATGCGAACTCTGTAGGTTTAGTAGATGACCGATTGAGGTCACTTTTAAGCTGTTTGAGCCTATTATCGGCGTGTTGCAGTTGTGTACGATGGAAGGCGCTGTCGCTAAACGCGCTCGCTAGAGCCAGAGTTTCGGAGCCTGGTGCGCGGTGCGAGATGGGTGGCGTTCTTGATGCTGCTCGCCGCAGATTAGCTACGTGTTTCGTCTAGAAATACCCGACCCTACTCACTCTGATCCGAAGCATTGTCCAGCTTATTAGGGACGGATCTCTCAATGGGAGATCTACCCGATTGTTCGGAATTTGAAAGCGTCCGCGCTTCTCTATCCCTGTCCTTATCGCGAGGTCGATCCCGGTCTCTGTCCCTATACCGGCTCGGCTCATCGCGTTCGTAGGAGCTGCGCCGAGAAAAGGGCTCTATTGGCGAACGATGGAGCCTGTCCGAAGTTCTGTCGCGGTAATCGCTGTCTCGAGAGGGCCTGTCGCGGTCTTCGCGACGGTCGTAGAATTCTGAGGACCTGCGACGGTCGTTCTCTGGGCGCCTATAGGTGCCCGCCATTGCGGCACTGGCTGTCGGGTGAGGGCGTAAACATCCGGCGACAAGGCAGGAAGTGAAAGAGAGTATGGCAGAGATGGAAGCAGCCGTACGGCAGACAAAACCCTGACAGCCGTCTCAGGCAACCTCTTGTGTGGGAAGCTGGTTACCTTATTTAGTACGGCTATGTACGATTATTAGTTCTAGCTGGAGTGGGCCGTGCCGCGCAACAAATGTTAGCCTAGCTGATAGGCCGGCAGGTGGAGATTGGGAGGGGCAAAGCTGTGCGAAATACAGAGCCAGTCGGAGTCGGAGTGATGAGAATCAGTCATCTACTCGGAAAACGAGTAAGATGATGCTCGCAAAGAAAGAGGAGGATGAAGTGGAAAGGGGCGACAGATGCCAGGCAGAGTCGGAGGAAAAAGAAAATGCAAGACAAAGCGGGAGGCGTTGGTTCCAGGTTGTACAGGTTGAGGTACCTGATGAGGTACCACCCAAGGCACCTTTTGTAGTACGGAGCAACTTGAAAGCCGTTCAAGTTGCGCTCAATTACGGGCCGCCACTGCCGGTCCCGTCTAGTCCATCGGTGTGGTCCCTTCGATTGCTTGTATCTTTACGTACGTTGCGGAGTAGAATCAGCAGCCAGCCGCTTAATGCAGCGGTGAATCACTACCCGTAAGAAGTAACAGGCTGTTGGCCGTTGGCATCATGATTTTTAGTGCGTTCAGGTGGCGGGAGCTATAAACGGTGCCTTGCTACTTCCTCATCTTGCCGATAGAAAGTTACAAGTTAAAATCTGCCCTGGGTTAGCAGGTCGCATGCACAACTGATAGAGACGCCAAATGGTGAAACAAACACTTATATTGCCTCAACGCACTAGTTTCTGTCTCCAATAAAACAGATCTCCGCCCCAGGAACGTCGTCCAATCTGACCTGGTGCTAAGGTACTAACTAGTAAAAGTGGGTTGCGGAACGTAAATAGCATGTACACTACGTAACTTTACGTAGTGCCTGATGCTGAGTGATCGTGGCGGTGCACATTAGCAGCTGTGGCTAGAACAAGCGCTAGCCGCGCGCTCGTTTTTCTTTCGTGATGCGCCAGCCTGTGCAAGCAAGCTCACAAGCTTCCAGCCTCATCCTACTCTGGCTTCCTACTGTAGCCTTGCACCCCAACTTCATAATCTTGGACATCCGCTGCGCGCAACACGCGACAAGATGGCTGCCGTAAGTATCACGATTCTCAGTCCGCGGGACCAGTCGCTGATGATGCATTCCACAGCCCGTAATGACCGTGTCCGAGTCCAAGGACCTTCGAGGTCTGAACCTCATCGCAGCCCACTCTCACATTCGCGGCCTCGGCGTCGATGCCACCACCCTAGAACCCCGAGCGGCCTCGCAAGGCCTTGTTGGACAGGAGAAGGCTCGAAAAGCTGCTGCTGTTATCCTGCAGATGATCAAGGAGGGAAAGATTGCCGGCCGAGCTGTCCTCATCGCTGGTCCCCCTAGGTAAGTCACCTGCCATTGCTTCTGCTACGCGCGCTGACAGGTGTTAAGCACCGGAAAGACTGCCATTGCCATGGGCATGGCGCAGTCTCTTGGTCCCGATGTCCCCTTTACCTCCCTCGCCTCGTCCGAAATCTTCTCCCTCGAGATGTCCAAGACCGAAGCTCTCACCCAAGCCTTCCGCAAGTCGATCGGTGTCCGAATAAAGGAGGAGAGCGAGATTATGGAGGGAGAGGTTGTCGAGATTCAGATTGACCGCAGCGTTACCGGCAGCGCCAAGCAGGGCAAGCTGACCATCAAGACAACCGATATGGAAGCTGTCTACGACATGGGCAGCAAGATGATTGATGCCATGACAAAGGAGCGCGTCATGGCTGGCGACATCATCTCGATTGACAAATCCTCGGGCAAGATCACCAAGCTCGGCCGGTCATACGCTCGATCACGCGACTACGATGCCATGGGCGCCGACACCAAGTTTCTGCAGTGTCCCGACGGAGAGCTTCAGAAGCGCAAGGAGGTGGTGCACACCGTTACCCTACACGAGATTGACGTCATCAACTCGAGGACACAGGGCTTCCTGGCTCTTTTCTCAGGCGACACGGGTGAGATCCGCAGCGAGATCCGAGACCAGATCAACACCAAGGTTGGGGAGTGGAAGGAGGAGGGCAAAGCTGAGATCGTCCCTGGCGTTCTCTTTATCGACGAAGTCCACATGCTCGACATTGAGTGCTTCTCATACATCAACCGAGCCCTCGAGGACGACCTGGCTCCTGTAGTCATCATGGCCAGCAACCGAGGTAACTCGCGCATCCGTGGTACTGATTACCGCAGCCCCCACGGCCTGCCGCTCGACTTCCTGGACCGAGTCGTCATCATTAACACACACTCGTACAACCCCGATGAGATCAAGCAAATTCTCTCGATTCGGGCACAAGAAGAGGAGATCGAGGTGCAGCCCGACGCTCTCGCCCTCCTGACCAAGATTGGCCAGGAGGCCGGTCTCCGCTATGCCAGCAATCTCATCAGCACCTCGCAGCTCGTGTCCGCCAAGCGGAGAGCCAAGCAGGTCGAGGTCGGGGACGTGCAGCGTAGCTTCAAGCTCTTCTACGACCCTGCCCGCAGCGTCAAGTTCGTCTCCGATTCGGAAAAGCGACTGATTGGCAACACCGGCGCCGTGGAGTTTGCAGCAGGCCCGGCGGCAGTGGCTGTCGGCAACGGCGAAGAGAAGATGGATCTCAGTTAAATGATTCTCGGCGGGTAGAGCCTGGCGTTACAAGGGAAATGGGACGTGGTTGTGGTCAAAGACAGTTGCGCTGTGAAGGATAATTGTACCATACTGATCTGGCGTAGAACGGGACCGCGCGACGGAATCGATAAAAAGAGAATTATTTAAGAAAATTGCGATTTCTGTATGGGATATCAATATCTATTGGCGTATCTCATGGTGTCATGAATAGGCCGTGGCATTCTTGAATCACTTGATCTCGAGCCTCAAAAGTTTGGTATCCAAAATGAAACTCGCTTACAACGCCCTCCGGTATATGGGCCATCCCCCAAGCTATCTTGCTCCCTAATTCCAGGCATCGGCTCATATCACGGGCTCTCACGACACGAACTCGGGCCTTTCCCAATCGTCATCGTCGCTGGCAGACATTGTTAGCCGGCTCCTCTGGTAATAGAAGAGACGCAACTGATCCTGCCAACCAATGACTGCAATACCGCTGGCAGGGCGACCCGTGGGCTCGATGTTGACACTGTCCCACGCAGCTGCTGTGCCTCGCCGAGCGTATGAGACGATGTTGCCATTTGGCGGGTTCGTGTAAAAGAGGTGGAGTGACCTCGAAGCTGGGACGTAGGCGGCATCAAAAGCCGCCGTGGCTTTCCATGAGGGCGCGGGTTTATCATCGACGACTTGTGCTGCAAGTAGGAGTAAGTTACTTATGCACAATTATCCACGCGGAGAGGGAATATCCATCATCTTACATGATCCAGGGTTGTTGTGAATGTCATAGTTAAAGACTCGCAACGAGCCTGTTTGGTTCGCGACAAAGAAGACATGGATATCAGCTTCATTTGAACGTGTCGCCGCGATGGAGGAGCCGATTCGGACGCCGCCAATGAGGCGATTACCCAGCCAGCCTTCTTCCGCGGCTTTGTCGTTGCTGAGCGACCAGATATTGGCACCGTCGGCTTGGTAGTAGACCCGGGTCGTTCTGTTCCCCAGCTGGATTGCAGCGAGTTTGGACTCGGCATGGACGCCGCTCGTGAGGTTGGAGGAGATGATGGAGTTGGAGTCGATGCCACAAGCGGCCGTGCCGCTGTTGGCGACTGCATTCCTGCTGGTACCTGCGTCGTTGTCGTTGTCGCCGTCACCATCATCGCCATCATCATTACCATTATCATTATCATCGTCATCGCCATCGTCGTCACCGCCGTCATCATCGTCAGCGTTGATGTTACCGCAGTTGAGGGTAACCTGAGCGATCTGAGTCGAGTTGTCTCGAGTTGTCACGTAGAATAACTGAGTGGTCATAACAGATGCCGCAAGCCTGAGTGTAGCCGCCAGGGGCGTGCCGTAGTTGGGTTTGATATCGAGATCGAGAGTGTGTTCGGGGCCGTTCGACTCTTCGTGCATACGGCGGTAGAGGATGTTGGTCGTCGTGAGGTCACTGTAGAAGACTTGAATATTCTCATTGTCGTCGTCGTCTGCAGCGACAACAGCCACCAGAAACCGCTCGTCGGCGTCGATAGGACCCGTCTTTCGCGGTACAGGGCCAGTGTCTGGCGATGAGCCTGAATGGGCGTCATCATCGTTGTTTTTCCCATCAACGCCATTGCCGTCGCCATTTCCACCGCCGTTACCGTCATCGTCGTCAGAATTGCGCGATGCTTTTATGCCACCGACTGTACCACCAACGATGGCACCAATGAGGACAAACAACAGTGCAGCGAGAACGATAAAGAATTTACGTCGCTTCATGCTACAGACCTTGCGATGACTCTTGTCGATTGAGGTAGTGGAAGACCCGCCTCTGGTTCCAACCACTCCAGCGGCGGCGATCTTGGTGCCCTTGCTCTCCGCAACTCCAACCTCCTTCTGTGTATCATCATACACTGGAATCATTCCAGGATCTTGGACGTCGCACACAATCTTGCCATGACCGTGAGGATCAACGTATGGAGCAGCGCCAGCTTCCGCCACAGCTATGCCCGGCTGCGAGTCAACCACTGTTGGATATCTCTCGTCGTCACGCTGAGCCCTTGGTCAGTATCTGCATCCATTTTCAAGAGGATGATAGGAGGATGTACCATGTTTCAGTCGTCTCTCCGACAATAATTGCGTCTCAGACGTCTGTTGCAGAGGTCCAGGATAGCGCAAGAATACCTCCAGGAAGCCAACTCTGGAACGAAAAGTAAGGATCTTGATTGATAAATCTGAGGACAGCCTGGCACAAGTTTGCCAAGAGTATTTACACGCCCATCGGCAGAAGTAGCATCAGAACATAGATTCTCGACTAGATGGATATGAGTGACACATGGACAATATGGAGAGATGCCACCATTGAGGCCATGAGACAAGGATAAACATGGTTCGTCACATCTCTCCATGAGAGCCGGAGTTCATTCTTCCCTGCGCCTTGACTGATCTACACAGCCCGCAAAATGAACGAACCTGTGTGGGCGGTTGGGCCACGAGCATGTAAGTGCGTACGTACTCCTTTTCTTGGCTCTACGACTTGGCCCTCTGACGGATATCAAGTTGTGTATCTAGCGAGGGGGGCTGAGCACAAGGTAGCCCTGCAGGTCCAGCTCATCCCAGCAGGGCTGGAGGGTGGGTTTCCTTCAGAGCACGTTTCTGCGGACATGGAGCCTTTTTCCAAGCTTCACCGAGGGCGGACGAGGCCTTTTGGCTCTGGTGGTGTGATGATCCTCTCATGGGCCACGACGGCTCTGGCTTGGCGGACGGATCAGCTACGGGTCCAACTATACCCACGACGAATAAGCAAGGGCGAGTGAAACGCTGCAAAGTCTTGGTCACTGAAATGGCTATTCTTAGTACTCGTCGTTTGGCAGTTGAAAAGGTTCATTAGTCTTGCTGCTTTTCGCTTGAGTAGATGAATGCGCTTGAAATAAGGTGCGGCCGAACGAACTAGCGTGTAGGCTATTCACCTTAAAAATTAAGCGTTGAGGGTACGTATTCCCCAGCTCTCACACCGTCTCTCCACACTTGAACTACTATACCTAAGGAGACTTCCCTTGCCGACTTCTCTCATCATCACCTTTAGTTTCGAAAAAGTGCGAAAGGTTTCCATCGCAAGAAATCGGATCAGTTGCTCTTTTTTCGGGTTCCATTTATTTAGGGTTTCGCTAAAGCCAGGTTCCACAAGCCCGAGCTCTGACTTAGACGAGTAGGAGAGAGCAGACGAATACCAAACAAGGTCATTCATTGCTTGCAAGAGGATAGATAATCTTGGTCCCTTTCCTTACAAGTAGAGAGACGATCCCAATCAGAATTCTACTTCTCTTCATTTGACTCACGAAGTTGCGCGCCCTTAGCCTACGTAATAACGAGACCCCAGTGAGGCTGAGCACACGTTAGCCCACTCTTGTTCATGACATCACCTTTGGCTGCAAGACGTGCAGCATGTCTGAGGCCGTGAAGAGATCCGAGCCAAGCTTGGGGTTTTCCCGGACCAGGATTTCTATTTTCGAATCTACCTCAGGCGCTGCCCTTTTGGAATATCTACAGACGAACAGAATCACGCGTCCTGGTAGCCAATCATCTAGCCTCCTTCAACAGTCAAATTCCGGGGTCCAAACCCGACAAAAGGTTGAACGCCAAGCAACGCTTACGCAGCTGGACATGGACGAGCGTCTGTGGGCGTAATGTTGAACTTGGCCGAGAAGGGGTCATCCGTCGCAATCCGAGGCACATGCTCAATTATGCTGGCGATGCGCTGCGATTGCTCAGAGCCCCAGAACGTCTCGATAAAGGCAAAGACGAGGTCCAGCGCGGAGGTGACCTAGCACATGATCAGCTTCCAGGAGGCTCATTTACTGAGAACTTACCACCACCGGGTACCACTTACACCAGAAGATGACCAGACCTTGCCGTCAATGACAAACCGCGCGGGAGAAACCCACTTCACCTTGGGTCCCATACTCGTCATAGTCGCCCAAGCATTCTTGTTGGTCGTCGCCATATGGCCATCCAGAACACCAGCCCGCGCTGCGACGCCCGCGCCCGTGCAAATGGTCATGAGCACCTTGACCCTGGGGTACATCTTGGCGATGTACTCCGTGACAGCCTGGAGCTCCGGGTTCCGCGCCCCCGGTCCGCCGGGGACGATAAGCATGTCGAGGTCCAGGTCGTCAGCAAAGGTGTCGGTCGGGTTGACGGTCGGCCAGAAGCTCGAGTTGAACTTGTTCATGGCAATGGGCGCCGTGGTGACGGGCTCGAGCGTCTCCGCGACGAGGTAGAGGTTGAGGCCCTGCACGCTGAGGGCGAGCAGCTGCAGCGGATCGAGCGTGCCGAAGACGTCGATCATGTCGAAGGCGCGAAACAGGACGACGCCGATGTTGCGGATCTGCGAGCCCGAGATGTCCGGGATGGCGCCCGGCGTAATGCACACTGGCTCCGTGCCGCGGCCGTAGTATGGCGCGTGGCCGGCATGACGGGCCACGGCAGAGGCCGAGATTGCCGGGAGGAAGGCGAGGGCGCCGGTGAGAATGGAGAGCGAGAACTTCATGGTGAAATCTTGACAACCAGCGTCAAGGTACAAAAAGGGAGCAGCTCTAAGGACGAGTTAAGAACAAGAGACCAACTTTCTCTGAGCAGAAGAGAAAAAAAAACGAATGAAAGACAATAGTAGGATGGATTAAAGATTGGTGTCACAACAGACCCAGCATCACCACCAAGATCGAGGATCTTGGACTGCTTAAGTATCAACCATCTTCATCCCATGCTGGATTTCAAACACCAAATACCCTGGCTAATCTTGTCCTGGCGATCCCCTGCATGTCTTCAAAAGAAACCTTCTCAAACCCCTTCGCGCTACAGGATTCAGGATTCGCGTACTACACAAGCGATGTCCCCTTACCCCACGCAACACCGGAACATATATCTCCGCATGCAGAGCGACACAGCAAAGCCAATTGCCCGAGGCTTTATCTGAACCAGTGTAGGATCCCAAGCCTGGCTGGATGTAGTGTCGATGAAACGGCCAGGTCTCCGCTTTGGGGGACAACTTGCCAGGGCCATGCAGTTAACCGCGCGCGGAAGGAAGATTACATTGTCTTCTGAAACATGGCGAATCCCTCTGTCTTATTAATCCCCATCTTTTCATCTCCTTAGCGAGGCTTTCAGTGAAAACTGCGGTGAAGCGGGTGAAGTTGTTCCAGCAACGCTTTCAGCCGTACAGAAAACTATAAGCTTAACTTGGTCCCTGCGCCCGCAAGCGATTAAACTTTACAAGATCTAAAGCCTCAAGATAGCCGAACGAATCATATATGGGTTGGCTCTTTTGCAACAGACTGTACTTCGTGAAGTGTGTATCAATGGATAATCATTTTACAATAGTTCTCTAGACTCTAGTTAGGTCGTTCAAAGACATTCGCCATGTTCTCCGGCAGTCAGTCTCACATTGCTCAAACAATCGCCCAACACACCCCTTGTTTGCCATGGCATCTAAGCCAGCGTTGTTAGCATCGGCAAGGTGTCGCTCCGTCATTACTTCATCTGCCTAAAACTCTCTCATCCTGGGTATTTAATAATGTCAATATCCTCGAGCCTCTGCTCGTCCATGAGCGCCTCATCGTGCGTAGAGGCATTATCAGTCCGATTCGTCAACGCCTTAACCATCCGGGGACTGCCGTACCCTCCAATATACCAAAGTAAAACCAATCCTCGCCAAGTCGCCAATCTATACATTAGTGTAATGTAACGTTATTCTGTGCTGGATGTCCGACTTTTCAGTTTCGCCCTTCCAGAGCGGCTAGCTGCGCGGCCAAGGCCTCGTTGCCTTTGAGCATATCGTCCAGCCACTCTGCCGCCATCGAGAGCATAGTGCTCTTGCTGAAACCCCCGCCGCGAAGCCCAGGAACGAGATCACACAGGTCGTCAAATCCTTCCTTAATAAGCGTTCGGCGCTTCTGCTCGCTTTTGATGTGATTCTCTCGCTTCTGTTCCTCTGAGAGATTCTCTCGTGACTGCTTGGAAGCATTCACGGCGGATTTGCGGCGTTTGCCGGTTGATGATGGCTCATCTGTTGGCACAGACGAACTCGAGCCCACACGTTCTGCTTTGGGCTTTCGCCTTCTTGTTGACTTAGGTGTGCTTGTCTCGTCTTGCCCCTCGCCTTCTGGTGTTTCCTTGTTGATCTTGCTCTTTCGCCTCTTCCGGGGTGGGGTGTCTGGCTCTTCTTGCGTTTTCGTAAGCTCGGTGAGCCTGCCGTGGGGTGGAGCCATCTTCGTGTGAATCGGGCTGCTTGGGCGCGTGTTATCGGCACTCTGACTCGGCTCCAAACATTCAAGATATTTGAGTTGTTCCTTGGTCAAAGACTCTGCCGTCTCCCTTTCTGAGGTTGGCATGTAGCCCTGGATGCGGTCGAAGTTGGCATCAGAACCCCACTGATATTCGGCAGGCGGTGCTCGGTGCTGGCGCCTCTCTTGTAGCCCCAGCATCCAGTCTGGATAGTGCTCTTGTTCGCTGGCCGCTACGCTACGGCGATGTTCCTCGCGAAACTCCTCCAGGGGCTGATGCCGAAGGTGGCCAACTGGAGGGCCTACCGAGCGCCGTTGAGGTAATGGTTCGGCACCATTGGAGCTTTGTCGTTGGGGAGGGCCATTCTGTAGCAGAGTAGCAGCGGCATTCAGAACGTCGTCAGGTGTATGTCGGTGCTCTAATTGGTGTTGCGTATGAGGCGGCGGTGGTGGAGGTGGCATGAGACTCGATCCCAGGGCCATACCCTGGAAATCGTTCATACCGTTAGGAAGTCCTTGACCTGACGGCTCATCGAGCGAAGGCCCTGGCTGCTGGCCAAACGAGGTGGTTGACCCCATAAACTGTGGAGGAAGGTCAAGCCAGTTGTCGCTGAAGCTGAGGCCCTCGCCAAACGAGGGCATATTATAGTGATCGGCATTAATGTCCTCAAAGAAGGACGAAAGAAGTTTGCTGTCATTGTCGGATAAGAGAGGAGCACCGGGCGCGGGCTCAGGTGGATCGAGAAGAGGGGGATCTTGGTTCGGATCGAACGAGTCTGGATTCGCACGACAAGTTAGTGGATGGTCTATATAGTGTTCATAGATAATAACCAAGTGGTTCGTGGATTGAAAGGCGGATTGACGCGATGTCTTACGTACAGCCAAAGGGCATGAAGGGGTCTGAGGGCGGCTGCGACGAACCCATCCTCGGAGCTTGCTGGACGGCGAGCATGGGTGCTTCTTTGTGAGGTAGATATCTCTTTCGATCAGGTGTGCGAGGCTGAAAGCAAGGGGCCTGAGTCGAGCTTGGGCTTGCGACGAGGGTAGCACGAGTCGATAGCGGACTTGCGAAAGGCGACAACGGAGGAGCAGTAATCTTGGTCGTTCAGCATCCACAACCGCAACAGCTTCCGAGAAGGAGAGCGTGTAGAAGTGAAGATCGCTTCACAAGAAGCGCGGCGGCGGTGGCGGGGGAAAGGCCGAGACCTGGAGTAACAAAGATGAGGGAGGAGTCTGAGATCAGGTAGACGATTGCTTGTTCAGGGCGCTTGGCGACTGGGGAGCCTTGGGCCTGGCCTCTTGATCCAGATTACGTTGGCAGTCCTGCAGGAGCAGCGAAGCAGTTGATGTAGCAGATGGACAGTTGGAGGTTGTCGAAGCCACGGGAAACAGGTACAAGGCAAAGTTGAACGGGACGAGTCAGCTTGTTGTTGTTGTTGTATGAGATCCGTTGTAGGATGATCGTGTGTGGAAGCCAAGAAAACGAGAAGAGCAGCGAGAGCGACAGGGACACAAGGGCCTTGGACTGACGGCGCATGTGCTAAGACGTGCTTGAATGCATCACATCACAATCGTGTCCCGACAGAGAAGTCGAAACTGGCCCAGCTGCTGCTGTTACTTGCTTGGAGTTGGAGCAACGGTGCACCTTTCGCCGGGGAAAGGCTGGAAAAGGGCAATGAAGGGCGGGAGAGAGACTAATGTGGAGGGATGAATGGGTGGTGATGGTGGTGTGTGGTGCTTAGTTCAGGTGGAGGAGCGCGTGGAGGAAGCGGACAAGGGTGGGAGGAGACGGCGGAAGCCCACCTGGACTGCCTACAGGCGGCAGGGCAGGAAAAGGTCGCTGCAACCCCAGTGGCAGGTCCGGTAGAGGCTACTTGAGGCAGAAGTCTCTAACTTTTTGGGGAAGGACGCTTTGAGAACAAGCTGATGGGTGATTGGCTAGCTGGAGTCTAGACCGGATGATTTCTTGATGAGCCCGCCATGTGGGTCTACCGAGGAACTTGGCAGGAAACTGTTGGCAAAGTACTCTCTACCTGGCGACAGGTGCACCCTCACCATGGCCCTCCTTGTCCCCCCCTCGTGGGCAATGGAGTCACCTGCATCCCTCATCGAGTCCCGCAATCGACGTCGACCAAAAACCTCTAGGCATGAACTTTGGGTCCCTTGTTGAAGTATAAATAACAAGTCTTCTTCGTCTCGGATACGCGAAGCTGCAATCATCAGCCAGAAAGCTTCCAGTTTTGTTTGTGGTTTAGATGCGTCTGCCCAATGTACAGAACCGTCAACAACGAGACTCCCTCCTCCCGGCCTTGCCGATATGCGGATGCGGGATACCCCAAACCATGACGTATCACTTTATCGATGGTCTGCCGCCTAAGTGCAGCATATGCATCTAGGGGACCATCACATGCTTTTCAATTGCCAACAGCTCTGCTCTGGAAACTGACGACGACGACTCAGCTCCAAGCTGTCACTCATGCAGTGCCAGGCCCCACTCAATCACTGCAGTTTGAGCCCAAGGGCAACTCCGCCACTTTTTCATGACTACCTAGGTACCTAGAACTGACTGCCCTTCACGACTTTTTACTTGCTGAGAGTGGATAAATCGAGTCATCTTTGTGCAACGCTGATGAAGCGTTCAAGACATGCAGAGTTGCCCATCAAATCACTCGGCCTGCGCGTATCGCACAGTCAGCAACCGTCGTTGGCTTTTGAGGATCTGATTGACTGTCAAGCTACGCCTTTGCCGCCCTGCGCCCAATCCGATATACTCATCTCGTGTTACGCCCGTGACCATGATCGGAGCATTTTAGACTGGCCACACACAGCAGCCAGCAGAGGAGGCTTTCAGTTAGAGCTCCACCATGGCCGCCCGAGTGCAAGACCTCCTCCCTAGAAAGGAATAATCTCGAACACCGAAAAATACCTGGAAAGTGGACTAAGCCAGGACAAAGAGCCGAAAACCGTTCAAGGGCCGAAATTCGTCGTGGAGCTGGCTGGCTTGCCCCTGTCGAGGAGGTGCTGCCGTAGCAAGTGACTTCCTGCGTGTTTCTTTTTTCTCCGCATGAGGAGCTTTGCAGCCAGGTGTGAATCCCCCTACCACTTCTGGAGCAATACTTTTGAATACTTAACTAGTACATAGCTGAGATACCAAAAGCCTGAGTCTTAACTGGGCTCTCTGTTGGACTGTAGTAGATTGAGTGAGGCCTAATTTTGATCTCAAACTCAACGACATAATAATTTCATGCCTTAAGAGTCAGATATATGCTGACATTGCTAGCAGAATCTCAAGTTCCATACATGATGCGACCACGATACTACCAATATTCTACGTACTAACCCCTTTATACGCACAGGCCTTCTCCCGCTTCCGCTAGGCGTCTATCCACTTCTGGCTTAACGTACCCCAGAGCCTCGGGCAGGTACCCGTAATTCTTTCTGACCACATGCATCTCTCTATCCCTGCCCAAAGTACCTAGTCGTGATGATCTCTCGAACTACATCTGGCATTTGAACGTCCATCCTTGAGCAACGTCCCTGTCTCCAGTGCCCTTTACAGTTTGAGAGCCCTTCTTTTAGTATACACACGATACTTAACGGCCTGTCGGGTTACACAACGGTCATTGGAGCTACCTCACTCCCCGAAGCTCATTGTCATCACCACGCCTCCAGCTCGGCCAACATCCGTATCCTTCATCTTCGGAGACAGAACGCGCACACGCTCAATCGTTACCGAGTCCCTCTCATTTTACAAGCTTCACGTTCTGGTCTGGGTTGTTTCCATCTTGACAACCCATCTTAAGACATTCGTGTTTCGACACAACTATTTCCTTAGGTTAGTTGTTCTGTTTCGATATCCACCCTCTTTCCGATTCGCGACTCCATCCCCAGTCAGTCACACTCCATTGAGGCCTTGTCAGGGGCCTTACGATCTTGTCTCCGTTATGGAAAGGTCTTCTTCTCCGACTACCGAACCTGCATCCCCTGCTTTGATCCCGCGAGTATGTCACTCAGGATCTATCCTGCCTTCATGGTCCGCTATCATACGCAACCTCGGCGTCGAGCCGAGGCTCATACAGATGGTCTTACACATGGACTCCACAACTTCACAAGTCTGGATACAAAGCGATCCCTAGCAGTCTCTTGAACCATCAAACTACTACGCAGTAGTCTGCAAATAAGCCTCCTTGCCTCCTCTACCATCATCTCTGGCAATCATCATCCATTGCCCCTGTCTGATCTGCCAGTGCATGATGCCATTGTATACCGCTGTTACTTCGAGTCCTTAGACCCCCTCGCTGTCGCCTCCTCTTCACACCCTCTTCTTCTCCGCTCTCCTTATACTCCCCGACGGGATCTTTCTGATATTGACAGCTCATCTAATCCAGGAACCCCGCGATCATCTCTTCGCTTTCTCACTTTCTCTGCTCCATTTCCATAACCTAGCTTTTCCTCATCCCGTCGGTCGCAGGTCCCGTAGTCCTGCTTCAGACTGAAGTTGTATGCGTAAGGAGTCATGGCAGCTCTTGACGTGCGCCCTGTCCGAAGAGTGGCCTTGAGGCTCGATGCTGTCCCCGATATCCTACGACCTTTGATCCGTGCCTATTTATTGGGCTATGCGTCTGCCGTGGCACCCCGGCTGTTGACGTTGGTGCTACAGCATGTTGCCAAAAGGAGGCGACAATTGACCAATCAGTTCCACCCTGACTTGGATGACAAGTCTTTCGTCAAGTCTGCCAAGCACATTGTGAAGACTGGTTTCAATCTACAACGATTCCCAACATTCTGTGCTGTGTTGGTGGGTGGTAGCACTCTCTTGCAGGTAATCATGTCCCCTTTCCTTTCTTGGTTTCCTCTCATTTTCGTCAATGGCATCCCATGTGTGGTCAAATCTCCTTCGTGTTACACATATTTGGCACCACGCAAAGAGTTGCTAGACTTAACAACAAACTTGGCCGCCCTCAAAGACTAACGCACTAGATAGGAACCTTTGAAGAGCATTCTTGAGAAATCTGCAAAGGGCCTAAGCGAGGCAGCCCGCCTCAGGTGAGACCATGGCAACCCCCCAATCCATCTTCGTTCTGCGAAACTGACAGCTGCCTTCTCAGACTCGCAAGATGGTTTTCCTCGTTCATTGCTGCTTGGTGCGGCCTCCGCCTAATGCATTCTTATGAAAGCCGAGCATATACAGAGACTTTCCCCGCCAAGGAAGGCTCCTCTTCTGACAGTCAAACTCAAACGATCAAGTTCGCTGGCCGGACCATGGACTTGACCTTATTTGCGTTGACTCGCGCACTCGACGTTGTTCTTGGCGACCTTTGGTCGAAGCACAAAGCGCGCCGTGTAGCTTCCCTCAAATGGACCAAGGTATGGTATAATCATCCTCGTTCCGCATGATTATACCGCCAGCATAGTCGCTGATATTCTTCTAGGCCGAACGTTTCATCTCCAAGTTCGTTGACCCCTTGGTATTCGCCTCTTCTTCGGGTCTTGTCATGTGGGCTTGGTTCTATCATCCGAAGCGCCTTCCTCGCAGCTATAACAAATGGATCACCTCGGCTGCGTCCGTGGATCTACGGCTTATCGATGCTCTCCGCCGTTGTCATACGGGCGAGTTCCAGTACGGAAAGGAAACGGGCCAGGCACACCTGCTCCAATCTATGTGCGCCGATTATGGCTGGCCTCTTTCTTGGGGAGATCCTGCTGTTGTGGTGCCCATTCCTTGCGAGATGGTGCACATGTCTTGTGGCCCTTCGTGCGAATACCACGCTTTCAGCCGATTTTTCCGGGCTTGGAAGTGGTCGATGGCTACCTATTTACCCCTAACGCTCGCTTTCGTCCTCCGCAACCCCTCTCGGAAGGCTCTTCGCCGGGCCATCGTCTCCTCGTGCCGTTCATCCAGCTTCCTCGCCACCTTTATCACTCTTTTCTACTACGGAGTATGTCTCAGCCGGACACGCATTGGCCCCCATCTTCCCGGTGGCACGAGTGTCGAGCGTCGCCAGGCAATGGATGGTGGGATATGTGTGGGCACTGGCTGCCTCCTTTGCGGCTGGAGCATCCTGATCGAGACAGCGAGCCGCCGGAAAGATATTGCCCTCTTTGTCGCTCCGCGTGCCATGGCTACGGTCCTGCCTAGGCGGTACTCGCTGGACAAGCAGTGGCGTGAGAGGATGGTTTTTGCAATCTGTACGGCGATTGTGTTTACGCGAGTTTCCGAGAATCCTGAACGAGTGAGAGGTGTCTTTGGCAAGCTACTGAAGATGGTCCTGGGAAAATAGACCAGTTTGGTTACGATCATTCCGGGGGTAAAAAGAACGTTATTGGTGTCTAGCATTGCTTGATGTCCTTGGTATATAAATATCTGCGGGGTTCTACATACTATTTCGGTAGACTTGATATATAATTCTTAGTATGTAATATGAAGGTGCCACCCGAGAATCAATACTTTCCTGGTTTGCTATGTGTTAGGTAAGTATGCAGATATAGCGTTGATGCTTTGGCCTAACCTACGACAGTTCAAATAAGTGCTTAGAAACTTAAAAGTACGAGTTGCTAATGTATTCAGACTCTAATGAGATTGATAGTCTGAAGGTGGTGTAAGTGGGACCAAGATTATGTCGATACTCTTAGGATGCATTGCATGTAATATCAAAAGAAACTATGCTTAACATCAACCGCCCCCAGCTTGTTGTTATAAATTCACCAGGTAGCATCACAGTCAAGGAAGAACAAAGCGTGCAACGACTCCATGGCACGGCTTGCAAGAAGACTCATAACTCCATAACAAATGCATTACTTCGTACCTAATCGTCATCGAGGTCCTATCCTTGCCACCAAGAAACTGCTCCGAGCACAAAGATACAAGCCAGCATATCCGACCGCACCGTCGTGAAGATCTGCGCATACCGCATCGCAATCTCGACGTATCCCTTGGTCGGCTGCGGCACGAATGCTAACACAGTGCCCACAACGCCTGTCGGCGGGTTGCCCCTCTTGTCGAGGAAGAACCGCGTTGTAAGGAGTAGCGTCTCGGCCGTCGCAAACGTCCAGAAAAAGAGGTTCTTGCGGTGCTCGAGCTCTGTCTCAATCTGGGGTTCCGCGGCAGCTATCAGGGGGTCGGCGGGGGTTGTGCCTATAAGAGCGGCGCGCTCGCGCTCAACTTTGCTGCCGGTGAAGGGGGTGAGGACGACGATGTACAGGCCTAGTCCTATAGCGACGATGGCGTGGAGGAGACGCCAGAGGTTGGTGGTGGTGTTATTGCGGACGGCGGTAGGTGAGGGCTGAGAGCCTAGTGCGCCTGGCATGCCGGGGAACGGAGGTGCGGAGCCAGGAGGGATGCCGGCGCCGGCCATGAGCTGGGACATCATCTGCATCATGGGATCTTCGTCGACGCCGTTTGCCGGGCCGGGGCCGGGGCTGGCGCGGCCAGGGGTGCCGTTGCCGCGATCGAAGCCAAGCATCATCTGGCGGAGCTGGTCTTCTGAGAGGGTAGGCTCGGGGGTTGCAGGCATATCGCGGGGGGGAGCTCGCTTGGGTTCGTAGTAATGCTCGGAGATATCGACCTCGTCAGGGTCCGCATGGTCGGCGGGAGAAGATGAAGGGGCGGGCTTGGTAACAGCAGGCGTTGGTGTAGGAGTTGAGGAAGTGTCTGTTGCAGTTGTAGCCGCAGTGGTAGGCTCTGGGTCTGGGTCAACGACGTTAGCATCAGAGGTCTTCACCTGAACAAAAGCTTTGGCGTTTGGCGCTTACCTCCAGGGACTCGTCCTCCAAGGCCAGTGATCCTGTTCAGTCGCGCAGAGCCACCAGCTTTGATCTTGGCTTCACGGCGCTCTTTGCGTAATCGCGCCTGCTCAACCGCTCGCTGTGCGGCAGCATCTTCGGGACTTTGTGCTGCATCCGCCATAACTCTAGTTTCTGCGTTGATGTGTAAGGGTGTTGTGCAAGGTTGCGTTGGCCTTTTGCCTGATATTGGAATGACGATGATGTGGATGTGGTGGTTCCTGATGGCAAAGTGCGGGAGCTTGGGTGGAGCCCAATGACAGCCGGCTGGGGCAAGGGCCAGCGAAGGTACAGTACCTTACCCTAGACAACAGCTTGATGAGCATTTATAACAAAAGAAAAGGGGGGAGGAGGGTTGATAAGCGTCTACAGCAATTTAAAAGTATTTTCGATGATGAAGTTCCGAAGCAGGTAAAGAATTGTGTACAATATCTTTCACACAGGTCGTGCTTTTCTGGTTCATCGTGTAAGATTTGTCGAGACACTTACAGCTTGGCTGCGCACACAAAGGAATCGGCCACCCTGAGCAACATCATCTTGCTGAGATGAAGAGGAGATTTGGAATGAAACAGACACGTGCTATCAACACACAGTTTTCATCATATACTTGTCTAGTCTAGTAAGTGTCCAGCCTACGTGCGGCCGTGCATTCCATCCTAATCATGCACCCTCCGCTACACTATTCAACACCCCAAGCCAACGTACATCAAGGCCGTCAATGGAGTTTAGGTCCACTCAAGGCGTGGCCTTGCTCATGCTGATCAACCGCTTGACACCGACCTGGAATCATATTAGCTTTGAAATGACATCGAAACAAGTAGGGACGCTTACCATCCAGTTACCACACTCCTCCGTCTTGTTCCGCTGAATCTCGACCTGCAGCTTATTGGCTCCGTCATAATTCTTCGCCTCGATAGCCTGGGCGAGCTCCACCAACTGCTCGATGGTGTCGGGCTGAACCAGCTCCTCGTTGTTGAGATGATCGAACAGCAGGTTGAGACGCTTCTGCGTATCCTTGACCTGGGGCGCGAACGTAGCAGGGGCCTTGGACGCAACCCGCTGCATATCCTGGCTCAGGACGTCAACCAGGTGCTGAGCATTGGCCGGGATATGTGACCGGTCACCGGCAGGATGCCGTGCCTTTGGCGGTGCGGCAGACTGGGGAGGCGGAGTTGGCTTCGGAGAAGACGTGGTAGGGGGTCCAGGACGACTCATCGGAGGAGGTCCAGTTGGAGGCGCAGATGGTTGACTAGGAGGGGCACCGTAGGGTGATGGCGCGAACTGGTTCTGGGGAGTCAGCTGTGGAGGGGGCGCTCCGAAAGAACCAGCCGGCGGAGGGCGACTGGCAGCACCCGGGGGCGGCATTGATCCCGGAGCAGGGGCGTACTGCTGCTGCTGCTGTGCCGTAGGAGTAGGGGCATAGCGGTTGGTAGGAGGACCTCCAGCAGGAGGGGCATTGTACGGAGACGCTGTTCGCGGGACGACATGAGGCATAGGCATAGGCGACGGCGCCGCACCAGCAGCCGGAGGAGGAGGTGCGTATGGGTTAGGGGTACTGGCAGTCGGAGGGGGAGCCTGGAAGTTCTGAGGAGGGGCAGCTAGAGGTGACTGGACTCGAGGAGGTGCTGGCCCCTTGGGAGGCGGAGGAGGAGGGGTCGAGCCGGTTCGCTGTCCATAAGGACTTGAGCCAGCAGGAGGAGGGGGCAGTGATGATCCCTGTTGTCCGGGGAAAGGCGAGGTAATAGGCGCAACGTTGGGGGTGCTCCTTCGTGGTGGCGCCGCCTTGGTGACTAGAGGGACATCGTTCCAGTTCTCCATGTTCTTGGCCTGGGACGCAGGTGGCACGGAGGAAGGAGTCCCGTTTCGTGGAGGGCCAGCCATGGGAGGAGGGGCAACAGGAGCTCCGTAGCCTGACTGGTTAGGCGGCTGGTAGCCACCAGGAGCGCCATATCCAGGTCCTCCAGTCAGACCAGGAGGTGCGTAGGCACCCTGAGGTTGGTAAGGGTTTGACGGGGGCATGTACTGCTGTGCAGGCGATCCAGTTGGTTGGGGAGCAGGAGCTTGAGCAATGCTGCCATAAGGGTTGGGTGTTGTGGCAGCTAGCGCAGGAGTAGGCACAGACTGATGGGGCTGATATCCCACGGTAGGCGGGAGTCTGGAAGTTGTGCGGCTCGACGATACCGGTACTCTTGCGTTGGTCTGAGCAGCAGGCTTCTTGGTAGCCAGTCGCACGCGGTTCCGGGCGAGCTCTGCAGCAGGGTATTTAGAAGGCAGCAAGTCGAGATACTTCTGTGCCGTTTCCAGTTGACCATGGCCAGCTAGGATATCAGCATACTCAGTGTATTTGTCGTACAGAGTAGCAAGCTTCCAGTCCGAGTCGAGTGCCTTCTCACCATCCTCAAACTTGGCAACTTGCCGGAAAACAGTGACCTTCTCGATAAAGTTCTGCAACGACCTGGCGTGGACGGAGAAAGTAGAATCCTCAGATGGCTCCTTCAAGCCAGCCTGTTCAGCCTCATTCAGCTCAGCAGCCCAAATCGAAACAACCTTCTCGAGCTTGGAGCCAACCAAGTAGCAGAAAGAAGCGTCCTTCCTAGGGCCTTGATCGTTGATACGGTCTCCCAGCGCTTCGCACAGATCGGAGAACTCGCTGGGGTCAGAAAAGGTGCAAATGATAGCCATGGTCTCCTTCCAGTTCTCCAGGTCGGCGTTGTACACAACGTCCCAAAGGTTCTTAGTGATGACAGAACCAAGAAGACGCATATAGCTTGGCATGCCGCTCTTGCGAGCTAGATAGGCGGCCTGAACCTTGTCGACGAGTTCTTGGCCACCGCAGTTGGCGATCAGGAATGCATCGGCGAAACGGTCCTCCTTCAGGCAGAGCTCGGTAGCCCTAGCAAAGTTGCCCAGCATCAGAGCAGCAGTGACAGCCTTCTCGGCTGTGGTATCAGAATCGCTGAACAGGTGGAACGGGTTATCGGTCTTGGCGCCTTTGGTGGCGGAAAGGTTGGATAGAAAATCATCACCCTCGCCTTCAGTACCGTCGAAGAAGCTCGAGACACGCTTCTTCTTCTTCTCCTCAGCATCCTCGTCAGTTTCGGGTTTGGTCTCATCCTGGACCTCGTCGGCCTCTTCGTGGGCGTCACCATTTTTGAGGTCGTCCTCGTTGAAACCAAGATATTCGACAATCTTGCTCCGAGGATTGTCACCGACGAGAGTCTCCATCACCTTCCAATCAGCCTTTCCCTCTTCTGTCTTGGCCTGCTCAACTCGGTCGGCACAAATGGAGGAAACGTCGCCAGAGGCGATGGCCTCCTGGAACTTCTGCGTGGCAGAAGATACATCAGAGTCAATTGAGAAGTTGGAAATCATAATCTTGGAAGACCGCTTCTGTCCGGCCTGAGTAGGGTTCGCCTTGAACACTATAATCTTGCCTCCAAATCCGAAAGACGCGCCAATGGGTCTCTCAAACCAGTTGGGAGCCTTGTTCAATGACCATGAGGCGTCTTGGGGCTGATCTTGGGCAGCTCGGAAAAAGTCCTCATCGTCAAGGTTCTTCTCTGCTGTGGCCTTGGACGTGTCAGGGTTGGTGTTCTGGAGGGTCTGCACCGTGATCTTGCCGTCGAAGCTGGCGGTTGCTGAGAGATTGGGGTTGTGGGGGTTAAACCGAGTCAGGAAGGTCCAGTTTGTCACTTCAGGCAACTCGCCATAACGCTCGCCAGTTTGAGGATTCCACACGATGGTTCGGTTATCCTTGCCAGATGATAGCAAGAGATCACTATCTTGCTGACACCACGACAGGGACAGAACTCCAGACTCGTGTCCCTGGAGAGTCTTTTCAGGGGCATTGGAGTTTCGGAGATTCCATAGCAGGATGACGGGAGTGTTGTCATCAGGGGTGGCTGTCAAGAGCTTGGTGGAGTTGTTGGGGTCCCAAGCAATAGCGCTTACGGCCTTGCGGTTGTTGTTGAGGGTCAAGGAAGCCTTCTTGGTCTTTAGATCCCATACGGTGACGAACCCACCATTTCCACCCGTCGCAAGGATGTGGGAGACCTTCTGGTTCCAAGCTAAACATTCGATGTCGTCGGACCGAGCAGCGGCATTTCCGAGTCGGAAAGGGTTTGCGATATCGTTCACATCGTAGATGAAGAGTTCGCCCTTAGCGCCAGCAGAAGCCAGAATCTGCGGTTTCAAGGGGTTGAATTGTAGTGTCTTGATCGGGCCGGTATGTTTCGTGGTCTGTGAGATCAGGGCATTCGATTCGCCGGCGATGAGCTTCTCGGCGTCCCAGAGATCCAAGGAGCCGTTCTCGAGGGCGCCTGCAATGATACCCCGGGGATGATCATCGTTGGGAGGACTCCAAGCAACATCGTAGAACCTGGATTACTGGTCAGAATGCGGTGTTCTGCGGATGCCATCATGGGTGTGTCTACCTGGCGTCGGTGCTGATGCTAGCGACAGGCTGCAGCTCTAAGCCTTGCTGATGGTCGTCCAAGGCAAGGTCCCAGAGCTCGAGCTTGCTTTCGTCCGAAAAGTCGACATCAACAGCGCCAGCGCGAGTACCGGTGACCAGGATAGGCTTGCCAGCACCTGGTGACCAGGCGAAGGCGGCCGTTCGGGGTATTTCTCGAAGGCGCACCATGATGGCGATGGCGGGGACTAATACGATGAAAGGGCCAGCTCAGGGATGACGTTTCGAGGTGGAGGCTAAGTTTATAGAGCCAAAAATGAACAATGCCGGCCAAGGAAAAGCCAGACGATATTATGAGGTTCTTGCCTCTGCCCGCAGGAAAGCTTCAAGTTTGGGCGAAGCAGGGCGAGTTTGGGCAGATGTATTAAACCGGGAGGTATGATGCCAGATTGCAGGCTGCCCTCCATAGGTAGGTACTCCTGAGCTCCCAGCGGTGGACACGTCCGTGCCCTTGAGTCGTGCTAGAGGGCGGGCCTCGTATCACGTGACTATGTTTTCGTTCTTTAGACTTGAGATGTTCATTCGGCCAATATCGAAGAGGATAACTTGACAGTTCGTTTGCTTAAACAGTACACACTTGTCTAGATTACATACTAAATGACTGGAGCCTCTATACTTCCAACGGCATCTGTAATAGTTAGATACATAGACCAGTCCATGGTTGTTGAAAGGTGAGCCAAGTATCTTAGCTGCACTAACTAGTATTTTGCCGTACGATATTTTCTAAAAGAGAGCATTGTCTGTGACCCTATTTAGTTTGCATTTATTCAAGCAGAGCAACGGTTATACTGGTATACTAAGGCAATTTGAAAGCCCCCGACTCTTGATGTATAGGGTTGCGAGAGCAATATTACGACTGAAGCCTTCGTCAGCAGAGCCTCATGACAATATGAAGTAGATTTTCGTCTGATACATTGAACAAACCAAGAAACTTGAGAAGAGATGCAAGCCTACCCTGTTATCCTGAATACTTGACTGATCTCTGAGATGAGGACCGAGTTCTGAGCTACGATATTTGTGTCACGTGATGACTACAAAGCTTACCTCAACCAATGCCTCGAGGAAGCAATGTAGTTGTAATAATGAGCTTAAAGACCAACGACCTGACGCCCACTTAACTGCAACTCTTTATTTTAACAAGCCTTCAGAGTTCATTCCATACCTTCGCAATGTCGGACGCAGCCCGATGGAAGGCTACGGTCTACGTGGGAGGACTCTCTCAAATGGCCACTCAAAGCCATGTCCTTGATGCTTTCATCCCATTTGGAGAAATTGTCGAAGTCAAGGTGCCAAAACCTGACGCGCCAAACTCTACGGAAGCTCATAGGGGCTTTGCATATGTTGAATACGAAGACGCCTCCGATGCAAAGGAGGCTATCGACAACATGGATCAATCGGAGTTTTTCGGAAAGGTTCTCAAAGTCTCACAAGCCAAGGCGCCCAAGAGCGCAGAAGACGGACTGGGCAGCAAGACTGCTGTATGGGAGAAGGTATGTCAAAGAGTCTTTTTTTTTTTGGTGTTCAGTCAACTGACTCACTATGCAGGAAGGCTGGCTGGCTGATCATGCGGCGGATGAGGATGTCAGACTGGGTGGTTCAATGGCAGTGCCAGATGCTGGCCCTGACCCTATGCAAGGGTTAGAACAACTAGACGTTGCGGGACCGAAACCCGAGTAATAAGGAGGAAATGCTAGGCTTGGTGTTGACTCTGTTGGCATAGCGAGGGCGTTCTACGGCATTGGGATCACTGATTACAGTTGGGAGACTATGAGATATATATATCCATCACCGAGAATATTCAAGATTGATGCCTGATGGAATTCAATGCTACCATTCTTCTCTGACATGTACAATACTAGCCCCCGACGGCAAAGTAGTCAATTGATTTCCCGGCCAGCTGTCCAAACTTCCGGCAAAGACTTAGTGTTGCTCATCCTTCTCGTCGCCGTGGCTGTCGGCCGCGCGCGCAGCGGAGCCCTGTCGCGAGAGACGCAGGTTCTTGTCGACGACGAACTTGCGGGAGATGGAGTAGCCGGCGGCAGCGAGAGCGAAGCCAACGACGACAGCTGCGATAAGATATTAGGGTACGGAAAGGACTCAAATTGGGACGGGACGCGGCGTTACCGAGGGGGTACAGCTCCGGGGGGATCGACTTGAGCTTTCGGAGTCGCTGGGAGATGGTGTGGCCTTCAATTCTAGTTAGTGCTCAGTCCATTGGGATGGTTTCGAGCCCGTATTCGAGTTCTCGAGTCGTCGGAGGAGCTTCAACGGGAGCCCCCCTCCGTCACGTACCAGCCTGGTCCTCCTTCTGCAACGCAACCTCCGTCAGCTTTGATGTCATACCGAGGGCCAAAATTCATCCATTGCACTTACGGGGACCGGTCGCAGCATGCGAGGCGTCTGCCTGAACATTCGGAGAGCAGCGGTGGAACGCATCTTGATGAGTGGGGAGGGTCTGTGAGAGGTCCAGAGGTGATGATTCAATTGGAAATTGTCGGCCTTGGAAGGAGTGTTTGGAGGTGGCCGAACATCTGATGTGCAATGGCGAGCGGACCCACCAGCTCGGATAGCTGCCTTACGCCATTGGCCCGCAACGGCCTGAGGCACACAATAAGCTCTCCCGGAATCGAACCACCTGATTCGAGCCGACAACGTCGACCGACGCATCAACCTCTCACCCAACGCACCGAGCTCTATACTCGCTGTCATTGACGCCCAGATCGATCTCCCCTCCACTCAGTCAATTCCTCTCTAAACCACTTCAAAATGTCGGACGACGGTCAGGAGCTTGTCACCAAGCCCTTCAAGTTTGTCACTGGTACGTCCCCTGATAATCCCGCTCCGGGAGGGTTCGAAAAAAATGACCTGATCTGAGTCCCGAGGCTAACAATTCCGCGCAGCTGGTAAGCACGAACCCAACGACCACCGACGCTCGATAACGATTCGATTCCACGAGCGATACTCAATTGCACTCTTCTCAATGGCAGCAATCTGACCTAACTCCTCTAGGAACCGACGCCCGTTTCCCCAACCAGAACCAGACCAAGCACTGCTGGCAAAACTACGTCGACTACCACAAGTGCATCAACGCCAAGGGCGAGGACTTTGCGCCTTGCCGCCAGGTACGCGACACTAGAAATACATCCAATGGAATCCTGTGATTGCTAATTGGCCTCTAGTTCTGGCTCTCTTACCGATCCCTCTGCCCCTCTGGCTGGTACGCCCGATGGGACGAGCAGCGCGGTATGTTGCCCTCCCGACGATGGACCTCGAGATCAGACACTAATGCATCATCCAGAGGCCGGAAACTTTCCCGTCAAGCTGGACGCTTAAGTTGGACCCGAAGTCTTGGAGTAGCGGATGTTGATAGAAGAGACAGAGCAGACACACTGCAATTGTATCATTTGTGAAGCTGCTGTAGAAGGACCCCCCGAACATTGACATTATTGTTGGAGTGCCTCGCTTCTTGACGTGATGTGACGTTTATCGAGTTGTAGGCTAGTGAAAGAGAGTATTGTTTGGTATCGTGTGAACTATCAATAAACTTTAAACCAGACCGCTCGCAGTTCGAAATGCATTGCTAAAACACCCAATCAAGGACATCATGCGCCGGTAATCCCATAATATGCAGGCTGCGATTGGCCGAGACACTCTCCACTTCGTAGAGCCAGGTTCCAGATTCGCAAAGACGTCACAACACCATTACTTCTTCGCGTCTTCGTCCTCGTCTGAGCTCATAAACTCATCGTCTTCGTCAAATCCGAAGAAAGTCCTAGCCTTTCCCTTGTCGGGTTGCTCTTGTTGGGCTGGGGGCGGTGTTGATCCCTGCGACGAAGCGCCCTTCTCCTCCTCCGAGCCAGACTGCTCGTTACTCCCCTGCGTAGTGTTTGAGTCATGAGAAGTGCCAAGCAGGTTGTCCTTGTAGTTGCCAGCCTTCATGGCAGCCAACACCGCATCGCGGGTCCGCTCGCTGCTCTCCTCCTTGTCCTCAACCCACTTACCATCAAGACGGCTTTTGCTACCTGACTTGATTTCGGCCTCCTTCTCCTCCGACATCTGAACAATCTGCTCCCAACGCTCGCGGCGCTTGTCCTTCTCCTTCTTTTCCATTTCAGGCTTAATAGCAAGGTACTCGGCTAAGGCCTTCGCCTCGTTCACTGTACGGAGTCGTCGGCCGTCCAGGTTTCGGCTAGATCCATGGTCTTCCTGGTTCTTCTTTTTCCGCGAGGACATGCGACCACCTGCTGCTCGGAGTTGCGACCCGAAACCACCTTTGCCACCGCAGAGGGGCACAGCAAGTCGCAACGACAAGAACTCATCTTGATTTGTCGAAAGATAATCGGAAATAGGCGAATCTGATGAGCTGGGCAGTTGCTTATTTGAGAGTGTTGTAAGGATAAGTCTCGACTGTGTTGTCGGCAGTCGCTCGTCGATATGGTCTCGCAGCTCTGTGACGGTAGTTGAGGCAGGAAGAGGAAGAACGAGGGTGGGAGGCAGTCCAAGACCTGCGAAGCTGGTGACCAGCACGTTGAGATGTTGCGAAGCCATGTTTCCTGGAATTTCAAAGTCGACTGGGAAAGAATTTCTGGATTGAAGCAATATGTTAGGTTGTCGCAAAGTTTCGCGGGATGATGGACGTCTGGGTACCTTGAAGCTAAGGCTACGACCTCCAGGGCGAGCGCACCAGCCACATTGAGACAACTTCCAGCTTATCGTCACGTGTTGCCCCAGCCACAAGGGCACGGACACGAGCCACCCCACTAATTGAAGTTCGCTTGAATACGTAGGGCTTCGCACAAAATCTATCATTTTGAGATCTGCCTTCGTCCCTCCGAAAACTGCCACCTTCCAACATCGACCCTTCCGACGAGCAGCAATACCGCCACGATGTTGATTCCCAAGGCCGACCGCAAGAAGATCCACGAGGTAATTCACACCACGCGACGGAGCAGGAGATGAAGCCAAACGAATAATTGCACGCGATACTGACAATTCCGCCAGTACCTCTTCCGAGAGGGTGTCCTCGTCGCCCAGAAGGACTTCAACCTTCCCAAGCACCCCGATATCGACACCAAGAACCTCTTTGTCATCAAGGCTTGCCAGTCCCTCAACTCCCGCGGCTACGTCAAGACCCAGTTCTCGTGGCAGTACTACTACTACACCCTGACCCCCGAGGGCCTCGACTACCTGCGCGAATGGCTCCACCTCCCTGCTGAGATCGTTCCTGCCACCCACATCAAGCAACAACGATCGCACGCTCCTCCCCGTGGCATGCTCGGCGAGGGTGAGCGTGAGCGAAGGCCCTTTGGCCGTGGCCGTGGCGGCGACCGTGGCGACCGTGAGGGTGGATACCGACGAAGGGATGCTGGCGAGGGCAAGGAGGGTGGTGCTCCCGGCGAGTTCGCTCCTCAGTTGTGAGTCTACATCTTGCGCTGCAGCGCTGAACAAGTCACGAGTGGATTGCTAACATGTCTCATCAGCCGTGGTGGTGCTGGCCGTGGCCGTGGCGCCGCTCCCCCCTCTTAAACGAACCCATTTCCTTTAGGTGGACACGAAATGAGATGCATGGCGAAGGGTATCGGCATGTACTCTTAAAAACGGAGGGCAATTTTCACCATGGGTTTCGCTCGTTGTGATAGGTTGCGTGGGAGACACCGTGGGAGTTTGAGGACATAGAAACCTCGGAATCATTTGCATCAGGGTCAATGTTTGCCGCCGTCAAAACGAGACAATTGCTCGAGAAATACGTGAAGACACCAATCTTGAAAGTGCTGTGAAATGATTCGGGCTCTTTCAATGCCACCTCGGGATTTCCCTCCTGGGAATTGCTGCCTCATCACCTCCAAAGTCTGAACATGTGCTGAGTGCCCTGGACCGTGATATCGCCCTGGATCCTTCCTGGTAACTGTCGCTCTCGCACTCCCGAGAGTGCGGTGGTTCGAAGTTGTTACGAAATCGTTGCAGAACTTACGTCTAGGATCACTCTTGGCTGAAGGACGAGGGCGATGTATTCTGTATTAGTAGGTGAGCAGCACATGCGAATACCTATAGTTTGGTCTTAAGGGGACTGGGTATAGTTGCCAGGTGGAACTCGCAGAAACTGAATGGTGACTTGACTCTTATGTACGTCAGATGCTCTGTTCAAGAACATTCTTTCGCAGGGGGCGATACCGCAGAACAGAGTATCGTCACCTTGATGTACTACCGAGCTGTGAGTCCGAGGCGATTTGTAGAGTCGGTAAACACGGTCAACCCGGTACCATGCCCGTTTGCGCGCTCAGTTTCGCACTTCATCAGGCGATTTCTTACGTTGCCCGGATAGCGGCATGGCGTTCCGGTCCACTACAGCGTCAGGTGTAAATGCAACGGCATCATGAGAAGCAGGCCACCGTATGACGCCCGTTCCTCACAGCTTTGCGTTGGCTCGCGGCCGCTCGGCTAGCGATCTGGGAGTCCCTTGTATCTCTGGCCTGGACTCTTTGTACCTTGCATTGCCATGACGCTTCTATTGCAGCCCCCGCGTCGCCTTGCATTAAGATGCAGTGGGAGTCCAGACCTTGCTGATGTGGGTTTTATATTCGGCATGGCTATCTCTCGGTCAGAACACGACGGTGACCGCCTACCCCGACAATTCCGTCTACTTAACTGTTTACCTTGGGTCATCCGATGGAAACAGACCCTTAGCTGTAACGATTGTTATCAGTGCGGGCCCGAGCTTGGGGCGGACTGGAGTGAAGCCCTCCCCATGTAAGTGAGCTGTTTCGGGGAAACCAGACGTGTAATCCTGAGCTCCCTCAACGACGCTTTCTCTCGAACTTTGCAAAGCAGAATCACCTAAAGAAACACGCACAGGTAATCAGTCTTTTTTGACCTTCCATTTTCTTCACTTTCTGAAGCCATCATGATGATACGGTCGAAAGGATCGAGTGCTTGGGGACAGGATCAGGGGATATCTGACCGGGGAAGATTGGCCTGAGCTTTCAACATGATGTGACACTTTCACACTCAGCGCCGAACACGCTCGCCAAGACTGAACACCCCCGGAACAGGTTTGCTGCTACCGGCGGTGGAGGTTTGCATGAACTATTCACCAACATGGAAGGCAGATCGTTGCTTTGAACACGTTAGACTCGGTGCATCCTGGTAAATCATGACAGTCTGGGCCGGTAGCTCGGTGTCTCGCCGGGCTTCATCAGAGGTGGGCAGAGCGGAAGCCCCCCCCCCTGGGCTCAAGGGCTCCTGGCTTCGTTTGTTTTCCTCCCCGGAAGCGAGCGTCTCCCGGTTGTTGAAGTATCCGCTGGCATTTGATAATCTCCCCATACTATACGTGTGGCTCGTCAGCAAAAGCTCGCCCTCTCCTCGCCTCGATCTGATATCTGGCTCGGCCAACGTACTTTCTCTTCTCCAAACTTGGCGAATTTCAGACCGGATATCGCTATATAACATTTGTCTTATCATACAACACCTATCATCAGTAACCGCCTTGATCTTAACGTCCCTCTTGACCTCACTTACATATCACCCTACCTTCGCGTACTCTTTTCATTCAAGATGGAGTCTCTTCCTACGGAAATGAAGGCCCTCAGGTATGTCGAGATCCCAAGAATAGACACTCGTAGCTGTTGGTACCTACGTGTACGGCCTAGCATCCATGGTCGACCCATAGTAGCTCGACAGCTCGGGCTTCAACATCTCGGTGACTGACCCTTTCTGCCCCTTGTATTCAGATATGAGAAGCCTGAGGATTTCTCCATCGTGACTGTTCCTCTTCCTGAGATGCGGGACAATGATGTTCTTGTAAAAGTCAAGGCATGCGGTGTGTGTGGAACAGGTAAGTCCAGGTATCACAGGTAACGTAGGGATTGTCTTGAACTGACTTTGGTCCTTTAGATCTGGTCGATAACCCCAACTCCTTACACAAAGCATTCACAATGCGCGCAAGAGGCTGACAAGAACTAGCATATTCACGAGGGTGAATTTATCGCCAAGTTCCCACTGATTCCTGGCCACGAGACGGTCGGTGTTGTTGCGGCCGTAGGCAAGGTCCGTACTCCCCCCTCGTCGCTCAACGCTCAGTAGTCTGACAAACCTGGCCTTTTCAGAGTGTCCGTGGCTTCACTATTGGCGACCGTGTCGCTGCTGATAACAGTGAACTTTGCAATGAGTGCTTCTACTGCCGAAGGGGCCAACCTCTTCTCTGCGAAAACGTTAGTCACTGAACACATGTTTCCCCTTCTGACATCGATTATAACAGCATCTAGTTCAACGCCCACGGTGTTACCATGAATGGTGGTTTCGCCGAGTACTGCGCCTATCCTGCGGCCAAGGTCTTCAAGATCCAGAACCTCTCTTGGGTCGATGCTACTCTGCTCGAGCCTGCATCTTGCGCTTGTCACGGTCTCGAGAAGATCCGCCCCAAGTTGGGCTCTCATGTTCTTATGTTCGGTGCTGGCCCCACCGGTCTGGTAGGTAACGACTGCCGTCTCCGAGCGACTATCGGTTAACATGATCCTAGATGCTCGCACAGCTTCTCCGACAGAATGGTGGCTGCAAGGTTACGATTGCTGCACCCGGTGGTCTCAAGCTGGACCTGGCCAAGAGCCTTGAGGCCGCCGATCAGTATATTGAACTTTCACGTTCCAGCCCTGATGAGCAGTTTGCTCAACTCAAGGAGGACAACCCGTACGGCTTCGATGTTGGTAGGTCGTTCCGCGATTGAACAAGCGGTTCTCCAGGACTAACGTCATCTCAGTTGTTGAGGCTACTGGCTCTGTGAAAATTCTCGAGGACTCTATAAACTACGTCCGACGAGGTGGCACTCTTGTCGTATACGGGTACATATCCCTGGCTTTCGTAATGGTGTGGCTGTACTGACGAGTTGATGCAGTGTGTACTCCAGCGCCGACCGCGTGTCTTGGCCTCCATCCAAGATCTTTGGTGACGAGATCACAATCCTGGGCTCGTTCTCTGAGACCTACATGTTCCGTAAGTCGAGCCATGGCTCCATGTCCGTATGAATATCCTACTGACTCCTGGCTGCAGCCGCCACTATCGACTACCTTGACTCTGGCAAGGTAAAGACCAAGGGTATCGTCAATAAAACTTTCAAGCTGGAGCAGTTTGGTGAAGCTTTGGAAAGCATCAGGAACAAATCTGCTATCAAGGCTGCAATCGTCTTCGAAGACGAGGCTGAGGAGCCGATCGAGGCGAATGCCGGCGACGAGCCAGAGGCTGTGGAAGAGAAGCCCGAAGTTGAGGAGAAGAAAAATGAAGAGGAGGAATAAAACCTGAAGACTTCCTCTTAGACGGTTGAAAAGACACCTGAACCTTTATCCTGGATGCTCTGTCCAATATGATTCCTGCATGGATTCGAAGGAGCACACTTGGGGATAGACGTATGATAGGATTTAATCCCGAAGTTGCTAGAATTACCCATCGAGCGTATTTGTACTTTTACACTTATAAAAAAGTAAATCCGTAGTGCCGTAACTTAATGCTATGAACCTGGCCATAAGTTTGGTCAGATCAACAGCAACATGTCAACGAGGTCCTCGGCGCGACGTTGACACTGGTGTTGGTCGAGGCCTCTGCTGGCTCGATGCAGGAGATGGTGTAGGTCAGGCCATTTACCGGGTTGGGTCGAGGCGGTGAAAGATTTGGCTCACGTTTTCCTTCATTGCCCTGATTCCTGCAATCATTGGAGATGTAGGTCGTGTAATCGAAGACCTAGCAAATTTAGATGGTGGTAACCCAATGTTAAAAATACATAATCGTCCAATGGGCGTTGGAGCCATATCAAAGCTGAGCGGCTTCGTGATCCAAGCCTTCAGCTGACGTGAGCTAAGACCAGATGTTAAGCTCTGTTCAAGCCACTCGCTTCTGGTGAGCATCGAGAGTGTTGATTCTCCGCTATGCTGCTCTGAAAATTGATTGTGCACGTTGGCTCCGACCAAATTGCGTGGTGCATGGCAACGCCAATCTCGGCGCATGGATGCATACTTCTACGCGTACGTGTATAGCGGTAACCAAAGACCCGAACTGTCGATGACCTGAGCCTGGTTTACAACGTGCCAGAAGGTGATAGTAGGCTATGCAGGTAAACAGGTGATGGGGGTGAATGGCTGGTTCGTTGATATTACTTGGGTAGATGCTGTCCATATTTTGTTAAACACGGTCGCTTACACCTAGCTCGCACTTCTGGCTTACACTGACACTGCACTTCGGATCGTTCGCACACTCACAGCTTTACTCTTTATCTCGGGCGCTCACTCACGAATGTTTGTTCAGATTCCAAAAGTTGTCGGTGAAATCACACTGACCTGCCTCTCCGGCTCACATCTTACCTGTCTGGTCACCTCGCCCTTAGTTCTAGGCCATCTTTGAGGGGAGCACTAGAACCAGCTCGCGAAAGAGGGCATCGCATCTGTCATCATGATCATTTCCGAATCGACTCTCTTCAAGACTTACGCACGACCAGTGCTCAAGCGTGAGGAGTCACGTTGCCCGCCATGCGGCATCGTAAATACCATTATGCAGCATATCCTATGCCGCCCTAATCTCGAGGTTACCCAGCTCAAGATTGGTAACTTTACTGAGAAGTGAGCAGCATGGCTTCAGCTGGCCTTCTTTGACTGACTCGTGCTTCAGCTCTTTCTGTGTAACCATCGACAGTCGGCTCACCAGAACCGGGCCTATCTCTAGCACCATCAGCGCGACGAGTTTTGACTTTTCCTTCAATGGCTTCAGCTTCGGTAAGCTGGAGATGCCCGAACTCCACACAGGTTTCTGGGGCACGAGGGTGCTGGTCAAGGAGAAGCGCATCGATATCACCGACTTGGTCACCTACCGCACGTTCATTCGGAGCCTTATCGTCGACGATGACACTGGCTTCCAACTCGAAAACGGCCGATGCAATGTCGAGGCATTGGGAACCTCGTCAATTTGCGACATGGGCTTCGACATACCGATCAGGTGCTTGGGAGGGCCGTGCATATCGCTCAGAAAGCTATCGGGCATCGGCGATAAGGACAATGGCATTGTGGCCATCCTGCACGTCGACAACCCAAGTCCCCTCGAAATTGACTGTGGCCGCTGCATCTTTGAACTGCGCAACACCCAGGGCGAGACGATGGCGGAGCTGAGGGGCGAGCTAAACATTGTCCGGGGTAAGGCTGAATACGCGCTGCATGGCACGACGCGGTCCCGAGTGGCGCCATCACACAAGGCCAGGTTGGTGGGGGTCGGTGTGGAAGGAAACTCGTGGTGCAGCGGAACGGTCAGGGAGATCGACGTTGTCCTTGAGCTGAGGCCGGAATTTGCGGAGCTGCTCCGAAACTGAGGTGATTTTTATGAGAGGGGGGAAAACGGAGGGGGGAAATGGCTGCCAAGCAATCCTGTTAAGGACCGGCATAGGCGGAAAACGGGCCGAGGTTCATCTAGAGTTGTGATGTTGGAAGGTCAAGCATCTACTAGTTCTCAACACCGTTGGCGTCTGGGTGCACCATGGACATAAAAAACAGCAACTATCCCTGTTTGCGTTGGCGATGCAACATCGACGGAGTTGATCGAGTAAAAGGCCAACTTTCTAGGGTAGCATGCTCACAAGACAAGACCATGATATCGAATCCTGGCTCACGACATGTCATCTACCTAAAGGATGTTGACAATGAAGCCTGATTGCCATCCACCGCCTCAAGCCCGGTTTCGGCGGGCTCACTGTAATTAGCGCCTAGCCCGGCCGCATTTTTAGCGTCCGCCAGCCACCAGGGGCAGTATGCGGGGCATGGTAGTCTAACGTTAACGTTAACATGAATTGGTACCCACCGGACCGTGGTTCGCTGCACTTGGGCCTAGGATCAAGAACAAACCCATGGACCCTGTCTCGTACCATTTCGGCCTGTTGGTTATACGGTTTTTTCTTCTTTATTTTTTTCGTAGTTAACTCATCTCATTTCCCCTCCTTTATCCTCGTCCCCCCCTTCAGAATGCCATTTGATCAACTTGCCACTGAAATCGTCCTTGAAATCGGTAAACATGTCGACCATGAAGACCTTCGAGGACTCTGTCTGCTCTCCCGTCGATTAATGTGGGCCCTCCAAGAAAAAGCGTACTCTGTGGCGGAAATCGACGAAACCTCCGAATCTGCGAATGGATTATCTGCTCTAGCATCTGGACCTCGGGGACGATTTGTTCGCAAGATTCGATACATTCCGCATGACCCTTGGCCAGCCAAAGACCACAGGCATAACGCTGGGATCAAATTTAGCGGCGAGACTTGCCGAGCACTGCAATCCCTCAACTTATTCCCTTCTTTGGAAAAGTTCCAGTTCGATCTTAGTGACTGGGAGCTCGGCGAATGGGACGGTGCTCCCTTTTGCTTTAGTCGATGGGGCTTTACCAAGGAACACGGATCATATGACACAGAACCTTGGAGGATTCTTCTCGAACAAAGTCTGCAAGCTTTAAGCAAGAATGCTGGCACCAGCACCTTTTCTCAACTCGAACTAAATGGTCTCCCACCGCTCGGTCTCGAATCATATCACGCTTGTCAATCAAATGATTGGCAATCCCTTCTCGGAAGTCTCAAATCGTTTGAGATCTCATTGACAGGAGTTGAGAGCGGAGGTACTGGGACCATGGCATCAGCTCATCAAAACTTTATTGCTCTCTTCCCCGACATGTTTTTTCAACACCTAACTCACGTCCAGCTCTTGAGTCTTACTGGAACTGAGGAGGCCATCATAGGCACTGACGAAATCTTGGAGCCGATCGACTGGACGTCTCTCCAGATGCCGCACTTGACAACATTTGAGATAGACTACTGTCATATTTCAGATGGACTGATTGAGTTTCTCTCTAAACATGCCGATGCACTCGAGAGAATACATTTGCGATACTGTATTGCCCCAGTGAAGGCACTATGGTCCTACCTGATTCAAGTCTTTCTTGACAAGCAGCCCACTCAGCTCGTTGACTTTACAGTCGTGGCATATCCAGTTTGTTTGCGATACGGGCAACCTGATTATTTCTCGATGGGAGCTATTGCCGGCTTCAACATGTCAGATGAACTGAAGAAGGAGAAGATGAGGAGGTTTGTGGTGGGACAGGCGAGTGACAAGTACGGGGAGTACCAAGTTGTGGAGGACGATCTCCAGCCTGATGATGATCCAGAACTTGATGAGTCTGACGTTGTTGAGTTGTGGACGGAACTTGAGGGATTACTGGAAAGAAATAGAAAGTAGGCAGATTTATCTTGGGGGGGAAATAGGAATTCATCAGAGGAACAAGGAAAGTAAGGACTATCTATCTATACTTGATTAATGACAGGACACCTTACATCACCATCCCAAGTCTTCTCCCATCTCCAATCAAGGATTGGAGCCAAACCTCCTCCTACGTCGGCTTGGCAAAATCGATGACAACTGAAGATCCTGGTGTGGCCCCTTCCTCCAGGTCATGAACCTCAACGTTTTCAGATACGCTAGACGGAACGGCGTCTGTCTCTTGAGGCGACGACAAAGCCGGCATATGCCTTGGACCCACCGGAAACGCGACGCTCTCGTACTCGTTACCCTCCTCATCCACAAAGATCTGCCTTTCTCCCGCATCATACTCCCGAGCCTCACACGTCGAGGAAAGGTCGTCACCTTCGCCAAAGACGGAACGAGCGCCAATCATGGGCCCCCCTCCAGTTGCCCTCGACTTTCTCTTGCCACTAGTCACGGCCCTGGGAGGCGGCATGTTGTAGAGGGCTGTGCTCGCCCTGGCGTTGACGTTCTTGGCGTACCACGGGTCATTGGTGAGTAATGCCCAGCCTGGGTCGTTGGGAAGTAGCATACTCGGCCAGCACGGGTTATCCCAGAGCCCATCGTCCGTCAGTGAGGTCTGTAAGGTATGCTCCCAGACATTTATCTCAAAGACGGCATTGGGAATCTTGATGCCGACGCTGGTTATGTACGTCGTCGTGCCGGCACTGATACTGGACGAAGTACTGCTCGACGTGGTCGTCACCTTTTTTTCGTTGATGCTGGAGACGCCGCCGCCCTTGGTAGAGTATCCATCATTTTTAGAGCAGAATTGTTGCCACAAGTTTCGTCCAGCGCTCCGATTTTCCGATGCAGGCAAGAGCCGCATGTACTGGCCCGCCTGTACATCGCCATTGGCGTCTAGGGCCCAGAATGCGGCAGGTGGCCACTCGTCCCTGTCGCACGATTCTTCCTCTAGCCACTCAAAGGACCAGTCCCAGTGGTGCTGCGCCGTTGCAGGAAGATGATTATCGTTTTGCGAGTTCCACGAGCCCCAATCTTTGGTGGCCTTGCCGTCCTGGTTGGTATTACTCGTCCTCCAGCAGGTCCACCGGTTCATATCAGGGGTGTTGCTATGCTCTCGCATGACTAAGCTGTAATGGTAGCAGGCCTGATTCCATTGGGCAGAGCATGTGTTCAATGGTGTCGTCATATAAGTCCCGGTGCTGGTGGTGGTGGTGGTTGTGTGGGTTGTGGTGCCGCAGTTCTTCTGCTGGCCCTTTCCTTTGCCCTTGCCCTTGGCCTGTCTGGTCAGCGCAAAATTCCTGTACAGAATGGATTTTTCTTTGTATGTATCATTTACCCCTCTCAAATACTTCTGTCCTGACTCCGGATCTGATGTTGACCCTTGTCGATCGGGATGGCCCCTGCTTAGCCTTCAACAGGCTTGCATCTCCGGCTTGGCCCTGCGGGTGGCATAGCAGTCGCTTATACAATCTTCCGGGGGTCGCAAGCTTATTTAAACTCCGTGATTCCACATGTATCTTTCCCACATCCAGGGGTATTTCATTGGATATCTTGAAATAAAAGAGGCTCTATAAGGGGTTCTAACATGAAAATTACCAGGGCCTGGTCTGAAGGGTTTTTCCACTGAGAAATAAACGAGCAACGTTCCTAGCCCTTGTGACCTGTTGAAGAAAAACACTTTCTTCCTCACAAGAGCCTCAAAAGAGTCTGGAAGATTGTACAAGGTGTTGAGCCACTGAGGTATCAATCAACAGCTAGGGGAAAAGTACAGCAAAAATTTAGCTTGAAACGTAGCTCTGAAGAAGAGCTCTATATTGATTCAGCTCCCATGTTCATTTCCCATGATCTGATAAGAAACGGTATAAGTGAAGCATGCCCCTAACACCCCATTGTGGTGGTCAGGTGGCAAACCCAGCAGGTCTATGCTTATCTAGGTAATTTAAACTAGCGGCTAATTTAAACTTCCGTCTGAAGAATCTAGATTCCACTTGTTGGTTGACCCCAGATATTCCGGTGTGCTAGCCCAAAAGCCCGTCGGGCTTTTGGACTACCATGTAGACACGGTGGATATGGGAAGGAAAAGGACACTGCCTCAATTATCTTCTCGGCCAGATCAGACCATACACGTGAGTGGCAGAAAAAAGAAGGTATTCTTCCTATTCGCCACGCCTCTGCTGCAGGCGAGGTAATCCATGTACCCCTTGTTCCTGCGTCTAGAGGGGCGGTCGCGTTGTGCTACGAGTAAAGCTGTTGGTTGTCTTGCACGTCCGGGTACGAGGTCTTGGCATCGGTGGACAAGACGAGATTGTCTTTCACTCTCTCTAGAGGTATTGCGCATTGGGGATATTGTGTTCTCGTCTCATTTAGCTTGTTGGATGTTGTCTGAGAGGGAGACATGTGAGTGTCGCTTCTTGATAAAGGCCTATCATGTCTCGTCTTGGCCGGAACAGATAGGATCAACAGTTCAGCTCTTTCTCCTTCAACTCCTACTGCTACTGTCGTCATGGTATCTTCTATGCTGAAACGGCTAGCCTTAGCCACTTTTATGGCATCTGCTGCTACCTTTCCACTCCATGCCACAGCGAATGAGCCCGCTCTTCCATGACAAAGACACCACATCTTACTGCTCTTGGTGGGTAGACTTTGATGGTTCGCAGACATGCGAAGAAATTCTTGATTTCAATTGGATCGATCTGAAACAGTTTCGCCGTTGGGTAAGTTTTAATCATAAGAACTGTCTGGTAGCCCATTCATGCTAACAGTAAACTTACTGATAGAATCCCTCCGTTGGTCCTGAATGTGATGGCCTCGCCTCTGGCAGGAGCTATTGCGTCGAGGTATTGGGTGAACCCGAGCCTGCTGAGGAGCCGTCTACTTCTGGTGTGAGCACTACAAGTACCACTGCCACTAGGAGCAAGATCTCGACCACCTCTGATATTGTCACTACAAAGGCAGCTGGAGCCACTACCACCACTGCTAGTAACGGCATCGAGACTCCTGATCCTGTCCAAGGTGGCATCGTCGACAATTGCAACAAGTTCCACTTGGTTGAAGAGGGTGACTCCTGTGCTGCCATCGCCCAACAGTATGGTATCAGCATTAGCCATCTCGTCACCTGGAACGGCCTCAACGCTCGCTGCACCAACCTCTGTTGTGTCGGCGTCGTCGAGTTCAGGCCTACGACCACGACCAAGGGGGCTACAACAATGACAACCAAGGCTGGCAATGGTATCTCTACACCTACACCTATCCAGCCTGGTATGGTGTCCAACTGCAATAAGTTCCATGTTATCCGAAGCACAACAACGTGTCAGAACATCGTGGACTATAACAAGATCACAATGGCCAACTTCCTCAAATGGAATACCGGCATCAACTCGAAGTGCAGCAACCTCTGGCAGGACTCTTATGCTTGTGTCGGAGTGATCGGAGGACCAGCCCCAAGACCGACCACTACTAAGCCTATTGGCGGTATCGCCACGCCCACGCCTACACAGGCAGGTATGGTCAAGGGGTGCACCAAGTTCCATCGTGTCAGGTCTACTACAACTTGCCAGGGTATTCTGGAGTATAACAAGATTACCCTGAAGCAGTTTTACAAGTGGAACCCTGCGGTAAAGAGCGATTGTAGCAACCTTTGGTCTGATACGTACGCATGTGTTGCTGGACCTTAAGTCGTTGTGGGAGAGGTTGTATAGTATTACAGCGCACCCCTGGCGGCCCTAAGTATAAGAGCTCTCAGGGCGGAAGATGACGAAGAAGAGGGTTGGGTTCAAGGTTTTTTGATGTTACATATGATACCACGTCACCATGTACGGCTCTTGGCTTGTCAATCAGGATAACCTGGATATAACATAAAGAGTGGGTAGGGAGTTGTGAAGATTAGTGTACGGCATCGTTCTAGTGTAGCTCAAGCAAAGGGAATCTATCCTCGCCGAATGCATCCTCAACTCGATTCATGATCGCTGATACCTCCTTCTTCTGACCGGCGACCGATGACTTGATTACCTACGGGTAGCCCCTGCATGGCGTTTAGCATCATCCGGTTTGTACGTCCCCTACGCAATACGATCAAGGCTCTTGAGTTGGAGGTCCCTTGGTAGTTGATCTTGGCTTTTGTCAGTTTAGTATAGCAGTTGCTTCTGTTTTAATCGACGCCAACGCTCGTCTTCCGAGCCGTGAAAACGAGTAATTCCAGGTATGATCTCCAGAAAGCTGGCGATATCGGCTTTTCTCTGGGTCCCGAAGAGCGGTACTGGTTCCCTTAGTCTCCGCATGGTGCATGGTGTTGAGAATTGAAGGCACGAGACCTCGTAGTTGGTGAAAATAAGTCTTGTGCGAGACAAATAGTCCTCCTGGTAGGTCCAGTCGCGCTATACCACATCGGTCGAGGTATCTGGGCTGGTGTGTGTGGAAGCATCAGAACGATTTCTTTACATCGCCGGTGTGGAAACGTTCCATCGGAAGGCGCTGCTTTGTTCCTATTCCCGGCAAACCATACGACAAACTCTCGCCAGCCGCCGCTACTAATTATGGACTCGCCACCTTCGCCAGAGACGGGACGAACGGCAATCCAGGGACGCCCCCAATGTATCATGCCACTACGGACAGTAATCAAGGCCCTGGAAGGCGGCCCGTGTTTTAGAAGCACTGAGACTAGGTAGCGTGTGTCGTTACGCGCTTCGATCTTAGGCTCCAGAGAGGCAATATATTCCCTTACTCCCCTTGGCAAATATAGGCAGTATTCATTATTCCCTATTGCCCCCTACTGCAGTTCTCGGCGTTTAAACCCGGTCATCGACAGGTAGTTAGGTTTCGATCTACAGAAGCCGACAGATGTGGGCGGAACGCGTAAACTATTTTGACTGAAACCGGGGACAAGGGATAAGTTAAAGCTTGCGGCCGCGCGTGCGTCCGTCTTACGGTTGTACAACTACCTACTAGACCTAGACTTTTAAGGGCAGAAACCTCCCGTCCACCGCAGCCAGCTACGAAGCAGCTATCTTAGTACAGAACTGGGATCATTGTTTCACCAAACCGCAGCCGCGGCTTCTGGCTGCAAGCGTCCTTTTGGCGGAACCCGTCACCCATTACCGTTTGGGAAGCGAACTCGAGGGTTTCCTGTATCCCTGGCGCTCGAACGGGACAAAGCTGAACCAACGCCTGTGTCCCCGAGATTCGGCTGGGATCTCCCCAACGCCCCAGCGTCGATGAGGCTGTTTCTTACTTCTAACTTGGATTCTTGAATTCCGGCCATGTTCTGTTGGACCAAAGTCATTCCTTGCTGAAGTATTTGAAAGCCACTGCCATTTGTATTCCGATCCGATCCAATCCATCCTGTTATACTTCCAATCCAGCATCCAAGCCAATAGTGCTTACAGCCAGGCCGTTGCCTTAGGTATCTCCAGGTTCCTGTGACCACCATAGCAGCTCCCTTCAATATTTGGTAGCTTCCCTGGAAATGGCCCCCTGGTCAATCCGTCGTGGGTCCCAACCCAACAACAACTCTCCTGGTGACCTCATCAGCCGAATTCACAATACGGCTCTGCACACGCCCACGACGTTGCCCGCAGCTTACTCGACAACGCTTCCCTCAAGCCCCGATCGCAGGAACTTTGACCTGTCCATTTCCAATGCCAACGCCGACTCGAGCTCCGACGAATCCGACTTTCATCCCCCGCGACCCTCGTCCAAGCCTCCTCGCAGACCCCAGCACGCACGCTCTATGAGCCAGCCCTTCCCTTCTCTCTTTAGCAGCAAGAAGAAGAGGCAGAACTCGGTCGGTGCGCCTCCGCCCGACCTGGGCTTCGCAGACGATGACGCCGCCATGCCTCGACAAGCGCCCAGGAACCACGCCCGAGTACCGTCTCATACTCGGGGCGGCCCTGCAGGGAGCAAGGACTTTGCGACGGGCAACTGCATGACATGCGGCTCGCTGGTGCGATGGCCGAGGGAGCTCAAGGTCTTCAAATGCACCATCTGCACAACCGTTAATGACCTGGAACCTCTAAGCGTAGACCATTCAAGCTCGAGAATACGTCGGGATGCAAGTCAAACCGCTGATGCGACTGAATCTGCTCCTGCGACAGGTAGATTTCCGCCTCCGCGAGGAAGATCAACAGCTGATAGCAACGTAGTCCAAAAGATCTCGATCGAGCACACGAAGCTGCTAATCCACCAATGCATCTGTTCGCATCTGTCCAAGAAACTTCCTCGAGCCTCTGCGCTCGCACCCGCACCTGAAATACAACCTTCCGCCAAGAGTAGCCTTTCGTTCAGCAGCCGAATGCAAGCTGCTGGCCACAAAATTCCATCAGTAGACACAACGCAGGAAGCATCAGCGCCCTCCAAGTCGCCTAGCATCCACATTTCTCACCATGTGCTCGACGAGGAGCCGACCTTGCGAGTGAAATCCGTCCGAACGGTTCCTGCACCAATCTCAAGATCTTACTCCTCATCGTATCCGGAAAGACCTCCGGCACAAAGTGTTTCGAGTGATGTCCCAAAGGAACATCAAAGGTCCCTCTCAAATACTGCCGAGGGAGAACCAAAGAAAATATTCAAACCACTGGAAGACTACATAATTGCCTGTTTTGGCTCATTCGAATGCATCAACTCCTCATTTATGGCTGATTACCAGCGGCATTACGCTAGAGGCGGGAGTGAGTCGCTTCGTCGGAAGCCGGTACTACAGCATGAGCCCCGGCAACAACGAGGACAGCGCCATGATCCCTCAAAAGACCGTCGTTTGCGCGAGAAACAGCAAGAGGAACAGCAAGAACAGAAGGAGCGGGAAAAGCCCCAGAACGACGATGAGCCGTGGGAACTCGATCCAAAGTTGCTCCTTCTGGGCGATTTCGCAGAAAATGGGACATGGTGGACCGGTAACCAGGAGGGAACGCGATTTCGCAAGCCATCGGCGCACCGGAGCAATCGTAGTTTCTCAAACACACCAGTCAACTCCAAGAGTCCACAAGTGAACTGGGATGATTTGGCGAGCTGGTACGTTGCTACTACGAATGCCGCCGAAGGATGGTTTGGAATCTGTGAGGACCTTGCGAAGGAGAAGAACACCCAGGTACCTAACGAACGAGAACTACGATCTATTGAACGAGACTTGTTGCAGGCTCAGGAGCATGCTCGACGCGTGCTGCTTAAAGCGACAGAGATGCTTCTCAAGCGACCAGGGAGGATCTTGAAAGACCCGGCGGACTTGCGCTTCCTTTTGATAGTGCTAGAAAACCCGCTCCTCTACGAGGACCAGAGGTCATATCGCGGAGTGTTTCAGCTCGACACCAGCCCGACCCATCCGGCAAAGGAGACACGACGACCAAGAAAAACGAGCGCTCCCGAAGCTGGCCCTTTATCCGGGCAACATTCGGGGGTAATTAAACGCATAGTTGGCTTGATTTCCAATTCGTCTATCGAATGCCACAACCAACTCATAACCTGGTTTTCGAGGCATCGCCCTTCTCGTTTCACCAGGACGAAAGAGCTTGTATCTGGCTTTTTAACCTACCGAATGCTGCGTCAGAGCGAAAAGAAACGAGAAGTCAAAGTGGACATCACTGCCGGGTTGATTCCGCAGATGCAACAAGGCCGTTCAGGGGCATATCTCTACGATGAGATCAACCGCTCAACCTCATCCAAGAAAGCCAAGGAACCTGACAAGAAGATATTGTACAGCGAGGACTGGCAGATCAAAGCTTGTGCGCGAGTCCTGGCGCTGCTCTTTGCAGCCAACACCTTACCTCACGGGCGGCGAAGCGAAGATGCTCCGCCGATAGTTAGCGACACTCGCGCTGGAACAGCCCGTAATGACGTTCATTCTCATGGACAGATATTGCCGACGACCGATTTTTACAACTCGATGATCGATTACACCGATTTGGTGGCGGACTTTGAGAATTGGGAAGCTCGGAGAGGCAAGTTCACGTTTTGTCAGTACCCTTTTCTCCTGAGCATCTGGGCAAAAAATCACATCCTCGAGCATGATGCACGGCGTCAGATGCAGAGCAAAGCGCGGGATGCGTTCTTTGATAGCATCATGAGTCGCAGGACCATCAATCAGTTTCTCGAACTCAGCGTACGACGAGACTGTTTAGTTGATGACAGTCTTAAAGGCGTAAGTGAAGTCATTGGAAGCGGAAGTGAAGACATCAAGAAGGGTCTCCGCATTACTTTCAAGGGCGAGGAGGGGGTGGACGCAGGTGGTCTGCGGAAGGAATGGTTTTTGCTCCTCGTCAGAGAAGTCTTTAATCCTGACCACGGTAAGAGGAAGATGCTCAAAGTGCTCGCAATGCAAGCTAATATTATGACAGGGATGTTTCTCTATGACGAGGATTCACAGTATTGCTATTTCAACCCTAACGCATTCGAGACGTCGGATCAGTTTTTCTTGGTTGGCGTTGTAATGGGCTTAGCTATTTACAACTCGACCATTCTTGACGTGGCTCTCCCACCGTTTGCTTTTCGGAAACTCATCTCTTCAGCCCCTACTCACGGTACTGGGGCATCGGCTCATCCGAAGCCCCCGATGCGCTATACGCTTGGGGATCTAGCCGAATACCGACCCAGGCTAGCACGGGGATTGCAGCAGTTGCTCGAATATGAAGGCAACGTGGAAGAAACGTTCTGCCTTGACTTTGCCGTCGAAATGGACAAGTATGGCACCACCGTGCAAGTGCCTCTCTGTCCTGGAGGCGAGCGCATTCCAGTTACAAACAGCAATCGACGAGAGTATGTGGACCTTTACGTGCGGCACATAATCGACGTGTCTGTGACCAGGCAGTTCGAGCCCTTCAAGAGGGGCTTCTATACTGTATGTGGTGGCAACGCCCTCTCCCTCTTCCGGCCCGAGGAGATTGAGCTTCTCGTACGTGGCTCAGACGAGATCCTCGATGTTTCTTCCCTGCGAGGCGTTGCCGAGTATGATAACTGGGGCAGCAACAGGCCGGATGGCTCCGAGCCTGTGGTTCAATGGTTCTGGGAGACATTTCAAGAAGCCTCGCCCCAAGATCAGCGTAAGCTGCTTCTGTTTATTACCGGCAGTGATCGGATTCCTGCTATGGGCGCCGCCTTATTGCCCATCAGGATTTCGTGCCTTGGCGACGATGAGGGCCGGTTCCCAATCGCCAGAACATGCTTTAACATGATATCACTCTCGCGGTACGAGTCTAAAGAAACATTGGAGAAGAGGCTATGGACCGCCGTTCGCGAGAGCGAGGGATTTGGGCTAAAATAGTATACGCTCGACAAAAAGTTTCAAGTTGTACTATGGGAGTTTATGGAATCGGCATTAGAAAAACACCCTTCGGAGGGTGATTGTTAACTAAAGACTACAAGTGAGATGTTGGATCATCATGTCTAGATACTCTATCGAGATGCTGATGGCAAGAAACTGCTGATGACAAGAAACCGCTGGACGTCGCTGGTATGGGAAATGCCACGCTCATTCCTCTGCTAGAAAACATGTTACGGGCCATGTCAGCGCGAGGTACTCTGCGGAATAGATAGCCGGTCTGATCAACCAGAGCAGTGTTAATGGTGTTGTCTTCATATTCCCACATAGTACACTAGCCAGGTCTTCGGCAGTCAGTAATACACATTTATTGTACATCGTCGTTCCCTCCCCTTTCAAATCTTGGCCATCTAGGACTCTTCCTCCTCGGCAACACCACCGGCTGCCCGAGCTCGCTTCAACATATCCTCCTCGCGCTTCTTCTCCTCCCGCAGGCGCCTCATACGATCCTTGTCGACCTCGGCCTGTCTTCGCATGGCCTCGAGCTCCTGCAGCTCGCGGATCTCCTCCTTGGTGGGCTTAATGACGACGGCGTGGGTCTCGGCGAGGACATACTCGAGGATGTGAGACGAATGCTTCTCCGTCATGTCGATGGTCACAACGGTCTCGTCGGCATCGGCAGGCGTAGCCTTGGAGAGGTTGTCCCGCGACGAGGCGGGTTGAGCGCGGGTCGTGGGGGCGGGAGTGGAGGCGTCGGGTTTGCGGAGGTAGATGGAGAGCGTGGGCTTGCTGTCGTTTTGGCTGTGGCGGTTGACGACCATGGGGACGGCGGGATTGTGGTACTTTAGGCGGGGGAGGTTCTCGCGCCAAAACTTTCTGTTGTTGGGAGCAGAGTTAGAAGGGAGACGGGGGGCAGCTGTTGTGAGGGTTCGAGTCGACGCACCTGGCGCCCATATGGCCGCCCTTGAGGCTCTTGGCAAAATCCATGTGTATCCTAGTCACCTCCGGAGGAAGGACCGCTGCACCGGGACCGCATTGTATGTTAATGAGCTGCGCATATCGTGAGCATTGTATCGTCAGTGGCCGATCATGGGGGTTGCATCTACCTTCTGTAGAAAGTCGTTAGCGCACCCTGTTCTTCCATAAGCGTTCCATCAGCAATTGGCTTACCCTACGAAGCGTATTGAGACGTTCACCGAGAGACCTCATATTGAACTGAGCGAGCCGTCACTTTGACAAGGCGTGCGCTAATGTCTCTTAGAAATCAGAAGCTCGATATTATCGCGACGCCTCGAAAAGTCGATGCTCTTGATCCAGAAAATCAACGAGACCCCTGCGCCGCTGTCTCTGGCGGGCCGAGCGTTGTCCCGGAACAAGTGTGTGGGGGCCCTCACATGCCTGTCGCGTGCCTGCGACTTCCTGCAGGGAAATTTTGGGGCGATGCGAAACTTCCAGACTAGCAATAAGTCGCCTTTATTTGCGACAAGCTTCAACGAGCTTCAACAGTCACTCTATTTCAGCAGGAAACGCAATGCACCGGGCGTTGTCGGCTCGATGTCTCAGCCGGGCCCTCAGCATCGGTGAAGCCTCCGCTTCGTCGAGTCTGCCTCTTTTCCTGTGTCCTGCCGTCGGATTGTCGAATCGCTATATTCGAACCTCGAGAGTGCCGCCCCCACGAGCAACAATACACTCTTGCCGGTTTAACCATACCGAAGCGACAGCTCAAGATGCCTCAACGACTTCAAATGCTCCGCCTGAACAGGTAGTCTCTGAGTCGCCTCGAAGGAAACTGCCATTGACTTGCACGGGCTGTGGAGCGTTTGCCCAGACGAGCGATCCGCAACAACTGGGGCACTTTGACCTGGAGAGTAGAAGGGTTAAGAAGTGGCTGGATCCCAAAGCCTATGAACCTCAGCATACGGCGAGCGAAGAGGATGGGATTGTAGACGATGTGCTCAACTCACTGGACGAGAGTCAACTGGAGGCACTTGGCTTGAAAAAGTCACTTCTGATCTCCGGGGTGGAGACAGAAGGCACAGTTGCTCCTAGTCAGTCCTCCGATGCTTTTTGTGATACGACAATGAAGCTAACATGATAGCAGGAGAACCTCCCCCAGACAAGCAACCGGTTTGCGAACGATGCCACAACCTACAAAGCTACAGCACCACGAGCGACACAGCCAAGGTTGCCATGTACCACCCCACAGTAGAGTCGCTGCGCGAAACGATTGAGGAGTCACCACACAAGTACAACCACATCTACCATGTTATCGACGCTGCCGATTTTCCAATGTCGCTGATCCCGCGGCTCAACGTTTTACTCGGAGATATTCCAATCAGGACGCGCAACCGCCGATCACGATCGGGGAAGTACCAGAAAGACCGCCAGACGGAGCTGAGCTTCATCGTCACCCGTGGCGACTTGCTCGGCCCCACCAAGGAGGTTGTGGACTCGATGATGCCTTATATCCGAGAGGTATTGAGAGATGCTCTGGGACGCCTTGGTGGTCGAGTGCGTTTGGGCAATGTCAGTTGCGTCAGCGCTAGACGTGGATGGTGGACCGCAGATATCAAGGAAGATATCTGGCGTCGCGGTGGTGCAGGCTGGATGGTTGGCAAGGTGAATGTGGGCAAGAGTTGGCTGTTCGAAGCTGTCTATCCCAAGGGTAGGATGCGCCTAGGCAAAGACGCAGAGCGAGCCACGGTGTCGACATTTCCACGCGAAGCCGCCGGCGCAGAGTCGATCGCTACCGAGGAAGAGGACGATTTTGAGGTTGGAGATTTGTTACCACCACCTCAGCCGGCCAAGAACTTTCCTGATATGCCCTTGGTCTCGTCGCTACCCGGTACAACCGCATCGCCAATTCGAGTCCCCTTTGGTAATGGAAAAGGCGAGTTGATTGACTTGCCTGGCCTGGCACGCAGCGACCTGGATCTGTTCGTGAAAGAGGAGTGCCGACAGTCGATGATCATGAAGAAACGAATCGTGCCGGAGCAGATCTCTATGAAGCCAGGCAAGTCTCTCATTCTCGGAGGAGGACTTATTCGCATCACGCCAACCAATCCGAACATGGTTTTCCTGGCTTATAATTTCACGCCCCTGGAAGAGCATCTTACGCAGACCGATAAGGCCATCGCTTTCCAGCAGCAGACGCGGGAGTCTATTGGTGTGCCGAGCATTGTCCTGCCTGGCGCTGGAGAGAAGATGAAGCATGCCGGAACGTTCAAGTTATCCTACGATGTCACAAAGAGGAGAGCGGGTCCTTTGACAAGGAAGAATGCTGTCGGATTGATGGTCGATCGACTGCCGTTTCGGGTGCTGTCGACTGACATTCTCATTGAAGGCGTCGGCTATGTTGAGCTCGTGGCTCAAGTTCGGGCTCACGATACGGCTGTGCCGATGTTCTCTCAGCCACCAGCAGCTAGGCCTGCACGACAAGTTGAGCAGAATGAAGACGACGACAACTCGGATCCATTTGCAGCCCTTTCGTCGCAGCGAAGAGACACCAAGCCGATGGCGAAGGACAGGTCCAGACCCAGATCCATGCCGATAGAACCCGAGCCGGTCTTGGAGCCTGGAAGGCCGTCCGTCGAGGTTTACAGTCCCGAAGGTCGGTTTATTGGTTCCCGCCAGCCTATCAACGGGTGGCTGAACAACAAGCCACGAGTATTGCCCGAGCACAAAAGGAGTCGGCCACGGAGAAGTATGAAGGGGCAGAAGAAGAAGGACAAGGCTGAGAAGCGATCAGGAGGAGCGCATTATTAGCGAGCGGCTGTGATACGCAAGGCTTGTTATGATGAACGACTAAGTGTAAGATCTGGCGCTGTGTAATCATGCCATCTGTATACTACCTAGAAGCTTGGACTGTACCAAAAATAATCACTGTATAATATCAATCGCATACATCCTAAGTAGGAAACTTCTTGGATGGCACTTTGTGCTGATCATGCTGCAGAAGAGCAGAGAATAACGGCATGCGCCAAGATTCACCCCTTGATGTGCCTGCTTACAGTGTTGACGATCACCGTCTCTAATAACGGCCGATGACGTGGGGCGAACCCCGGATTTTTCTTTGGGGGCGCCCCTCCATGACCGTTAAACGCTGGCGTCGTTTCATTTCTTTACCATCATATTCCGTTACCAAGCGCGTGATAAGACCACAGTAATACATCTTCTCCCCTTTTGCGTTTTTGCAAAGCACCCACGTTCTTTAACATCGTATCAACGCATCTGAACGGAGCAGAAGGCGAAGGCGGAAAACACCCCCTATTGTGTCGAAACACTTCCGATTCAAATCATTATGTCGCAACGACAGCAACAACAAAGCGCTGCACCTGCGCCTTCGCAAACACAAACCGAGCCGGCGATGCAAACATCAGAACCAGAGACGAGCGAGCAAGCGCCTCAAATCCTGAGGCTGCGCGGTGCGCATTCGTCTACTGGACGTTCTGTGCAGTGGGCCGAGGATGTCGTAGACAATGAAGGTCTCGGGCGGAAGAGTTCTAAGGGTAAGCCTCGGCTTGGCTTTTAATTACAGTCTGAGCTGTGCTAACGAAGGTACTTGAAACAGTGTGCTGCATTTACCACAAGCCCAAGGCTGTCGATGAATCCAGCGACGAGTCCTCCTCCGACTCGTCCGACTCAGATTCCGGCTCTGAACGCGACGGCGCACAACCAGCGGGTGGCAAGCGTCAGGGCTGCGGACACGGGCATGGGCACAGTCACAGCAATCGACGAGGGCGACGAAGTGAGAAGGGCAAGGAGAAGAGAGCGCCGAGCCCGAATGCGTATGAGAAAGTACCGAAGCCGAAAACAAAGGATGGGCCCTCAGGAACCCAGTCATAGAGCGACAAGGGCAGCGGAGAGGCGAATAAGGAGGCGCATGGTAATAAGGACAATGGGGATAAGTCATGATGTGACGAGCATAGATTTTTCGGTTCATAGAACTTGATTAGAACGAGGATACTGGGGGTTTCTTTTTCCAAATATTCTAGATTCGAATGGGTATAGCCGAATCCAAGAGCATATAGTCGTGGCCACGGCTAATGCTGTTGATGCGAGCAGGTAATGTATAAGGGGTATCATGCCCACGACTCCCAGCCAGCCCGTTCCGCTGAGCCATCTTCCACATCCAAGATGATCCACCTCATTCTGCCCCTTCGACGTCCTTCTTCCCACTCTCAACAACAAAATACCTTCCTGCTGTCCTCATCGCCGTGCTTAGAGCATCCCATTCTTCAGCCTCCGACTCAGTCTTTTCCTTGACCCTCTTGGCGCGCTGATAATGCCCCACGCGAACCTCGCGACCCAAAGCTGCTTGCAGATCCGCAAGACCAACTGTCACTTCCTCTTGCGCTGCAGATGTCTCGTCGCGGATTGCTCGCAGGGGCTCCACACCACGGGTATCTACTCTCTGGACGGCCCGGACGAACTGCAGCTGGCTTTGGAGCGTCGAGATCATGGCGGCTTCGGCGGCTGGCGTGGGTGGCAGCGGGAGAGCGGACAGGCGGAGGAGGTGGTGCAGCTGGGAGGGCGTGATTGTCTCTGCAGGAGCGGAGGTCGGTGATGAGGGAAGCAGGCTGCGGACGGACCAGGTGGGCTCTTTGAGGATTGAGGCGGCAGTGGAGGAGTTTGTCGAGAGAGCGCGGGTTGCGGTTGGGTTTGAGGTGCGTGTTGTCGTGATGGTGCGCCGCAGGACGAGACGGCAGGATGCGCAGAGTGCCATTGCGAATAGTGTTCTCTTTTGATAGTATCCGAGTAACAGGTTGTTATTAACGCGGGTTCGTGATTCGTTTGCCGGGCAGTATGGTACTCTATAATATTGTTTGTGGGGTATATGTTTAGTTAATTATTATATAACGTGGTTAATAAGCATGCTAATTATCTAAGTATGCTAATCAAAAATCCCTTATCCTATATCTTAACTATTTAATTA
>JADBHU010000061.1:0-63748 GCA_017140155.1 Fusarium devonianum | reverse complement strand
TTGAAATACCATACTTGATTCAGGAAATAACTACCAAGTACTTACGTGGACAGTCACTATTCTCCTCCGCCGCCTCCGTACCCCCCTCCGCCGCCATCGCAAGCAGAAGAAGCTCCTCCGTAGTCTCCTGCACCACCGCCCCCTCCACCAGACGCGTCTCTCGCGTACGTTCTTCGTCTTATCTTTCTCCCCTTGACAGCATTGTGGCCCAGCAGTGTATGAGAGTATTGGCTCCTCTCGGTGTTTGTGGGTGCAAACGTAGCAGCATCTGGGACGTAAGCTGCGAATAGCTTCTCCATAGAATCCGTCGCAGGACACTCGGAATCGCATCTCTTCTTCCATTCTTGTCTGGTATGCTCCAGGATTACAGTGGCAGCTCCTACCCCTGCTGTTGGAACGGGGTCGAGTACCCAGTCTGCCAACTTGCTCGTCCAGACCCAATATAACGCAGGAAACAGCCGATGTGTGCGCCAGAGCAGATCAGTTTCTGGCGTCGGTGGCAGAAAACGATGGAGGGTAGAGGGTCGCCGTTCTGCAGACTTGCTGACGGGACTTGGTATGCTATACTGCACTTGCGCCTTGGGGTCCAGTTTGGAATCATATCGACCGCGGGTACAGGACAGTGGAAGGATGCCACTGAACAGGGTGACAAAGTCTTCGTAGTCTTTTATGGAACCAGTAAGTCCTTCTTCAAAGCCAGCGCATAGGTTGTTTGTACGAGATACTACATTCCAGAAGGGCACTTGGCGATTCAAGTCTTGTCTAACGTCCTGTATCGAAGGCCAAGGACGAAGTTGGCACTGCTCGTGTCGTTCCTCGTGTTTGCTCTGGCTGTGGCATCTCTCCTCGCGCCGGAGCGTTCTGATATCGGTGTATGAACGCAGGTCCCAGACATCGTAGAGTTTGTCCCGGAAAGACGTCCGACAGCGATCTTCCCGATGCATTAAGATGGGCTGGTCAACCAATCCTGGAGCAGCGGATGAGTGCTCGGATTGAAACCACTTGCGACTGGAGCTAGGTGCTTTCGAGCCCTCCTTTGCTAGAAAGCGCGAGAAAACGACAGACCGCGATACCGGGTTTTCCCATGGTGGAAATGGCCACAGCTGGTATGCCAAGTTTGGGCCTTTGGCGCGTGACCCATCGGGAGAGTTCCACTTGTTCCAGATGCGATGCGTCTTCTTGGGACACCAGTCTTGCGAAAGTAGCGCCCGTAGTGGAAAATGGCGATGGACGAGGCCAAAGATGGTGCGCTCTGCGCGAGTCCTGCTATCCCACATGTAGTGATGGAAGCGGCTGGGCGATTGAATATGAAGATACCAGACTAGCGCGACATCCCTGGACACACGTATCAGAAGCAAATCCCCCAAGCCTTTCGGTTGTCGTACTTACCATGGCGGAGGGTGGTCGCTTGGTGCGAAGCCATTGATATCGAGAAAGCGGATATAGTTGACGTATCGCCACTCGGAATAGACGAGGGCTTCATCGAGAATCTCCCCATTCGTGTCAGCCGGGAAAAGCGGGAGCAGTTCAAGGAATATGTCGATAAGTCGAATGTGTAGCTAATGTCAGGAAATGTGAGTGAGCGAACGGCTTCAGCGCGAGCTTTTTGTACATCTTACAACTGCAGCGGCATCTAATTTGTAGGTCGTTCTGACCCAAGGGTCTTCATAGACTTCGTCGAATGACATAGTCAAGAATTGATGCAAGAAGATAGTTGTATTGATTGATGTGTTTAAGACGGGCAGCAGAACCTGATCGGTCTTTATTGTTGAGATAACCGAGTATGTCGCGCAAGCAAAGACCTTCCGCGTGATGCCTCTGCGTTTCCCCACTGCTGTAGCGGGCTTGGCAGCTGAAATAAACGACAGCAAAGCGCTAGGATTATTGGCCCTTGACACTTGCACAAGGCATTCCTCGAGCTTGGATCTGCCAGGCAGCTTTGTCCTGCCACGCGGAATGGTTCCGTGCCAAGGCCGGGACAAAGGCTGGGGAATGTTTGACGAGAGAGCCAAGAGTTGCAATCTGCCACTGATGTCAAAGGTCAAATGATTATAAGAGAGGTAAAATGTCACATAGATGTCACAAGGGACAGAGAGAGATTTAGCAACTCAGGCTATTTTTTCTCACTATTTTCATCAACTGCAACCCAACCAAGCCCCCCTACTAAATGTCACAAAAAGGAGTGTCGAGGATCAGCATTCAGGATAGCCAAAGAGAAACATCCCGTCAGCTTGATCAGACTAGAATAAACCCCATTCATCCCTCATATTCTCGTCCATCATGTCAATCTGATGTCTGCCAGCACTATAGTAAACCTCGATTGTCGATGTTTGATCCTAATGCGCAGCCCAAATGGCCAAAGTTCAGGCCTGTTGTTGGGCCGCCGTGACCGACCTTGGCTTCTGTAGATTGCCGAGATTTAGTGGAAGATGACCTTGGTGTTGCCGCCAAAAGCAGAGCAGCTCTGAGAAGCGGCACCGCCCTAGAATGATTGAGTCAGCCAGCTGTTTCTAAGATAAAAGGCGGTTCACCTGTTAACACATACCTGCTGGGCGTTGTTGTTGCAGCAAACGGAGATGGTGGTGCACTGGTTGACCGACTGGGTGCAGGCAAAATAGTTGAGGCCGAGGCGGCTGTCGTACTCGGCAGTGCAGCAGTAGGGAGCAGCACCGTTGCCGCAGGTGTTGGTCTGGACATTGTTGTTGTTATTGTTGGTGTTGTTGGGGCGGTCGGGTCTCTGAGGCCTGTCACGGCTGGGCCCCTCACGGTTGGGAGCAGCAAAGGCGCCGGTGACGGCGATGGCAAGGCCGAGGATGGCAGTGACCTTCATGTTGATAGTTGGTAAAAAGATTGTTGGTAAAAGATTGAAGAGTAGAGTAGTAGAGTAGGCTTGTTGAGCTGAGTTGTGATGAGCGTCTGGGTGATGAGGATGATTGAGGGAAGAGAAAGCCCCTTTATATAGCTTTTGCTCTGATAGATTTGAACACATCTTTCTGTTCTTACACCTAAGACTATCCAGAAAGATCAAAGTCATCGCCTCACTCTCTCTCCCTCTCTCTCCCTCTCTCTCCCTCTGGCGTCACTTGAAACTATTGAACTCTTTTGCGGTTCGTGCGCCATACTAAACGCACAAAGGGTGTAAGAGGAGGCCCCGTTGAGGCCATTCACATCATCGCCTCTTCAAAATTTGTCAGAGAGATAGCAGAGTACAGGTGAGGCTGGGTCTAGAACTCGAGTCCAGATCGATAAACCGAGAGTGTAACAACGTTACGGCGCAGCAGCGATACCCGCACACGTGTGCTGGCCGACCGCACCGATGCCGTAAATCGTAATTCAGCTGGCCACTGAATCTAGATGTCGAACTCAATTGTAGAATTGAAGTCAAATAGAAGAGGAGAAGATGAGAGGCTGATGCTAGACACGGTCTAGAGGAGTCTATTCCGACGGTCCGAAAGCTGAGCATCATTATGAAGAGGCAAAGACAAAACTTCAGAGTGGAGACCATCACCACCGATGTTCCGATGCCCATCTCAGCTCTCAAGTTCCATTTGGATCTCGACCTGATAACTCTAACTCAGAATTTAGGTGCATACAGCTACCGAGTAGCTGGAAACTTTGCCGTTCTCTGTATGACTGCTGGATCTGGGGAATCCTTGCGACCGCTTAGGTCCGAGCAAGTCGGATGGGCTGAAGAGAGACACCAACTGGCTTGCCTACCAACAGAGTGCGAGGCTTATGCAACCCCCGAGCTCGCCGTGTCCAATCCCGTTGCATTTCTCGGGAGAAGCCGAGACGCCTCCCCTGAGGGCTACGAAGCTTTTCTGAGGATAGTAGCGGCAATGGAAACATGCAGATTCTAAGAGCGTCTTGCCAAGCCATGGATTGATGGTCAGGTCCGGGGTTGATGTCACTGTTACAGAGAGGCAGCTTTCTTTGTGTTTCTAGCCTCGGCTATACCAAAACTCACTATGTTGGCCCGATTACCAGGCCATCCACACACCAGCCCGGTCTGGACTCAGGTTCAGCTGCCCATTGTGTGTCGCCGAGTTCCTTTGGTCTCCCTGAGTTATCTTGTCATTCTGCTTTTGATAATCGGCATGAACGACATGCAAACTATAAACGTCACTGACAACAGGATCATTTCGATAGCTGGTGGCGATGTGAGAACCGGCTGAACCGGTGGTTAGGGCATGAGTATGGCTCAACAGTCACTGAACTTGTGTCTCTGCAGCATGTCTACTCAAAGAAATACTTGATTGAGCTTATTACAGTAGACAGACATATCGGAACACTACCCGATGTCCGAAAGGAGTGAGTTGGGCACCCCCTTTCCATACGATAGCCTAAAGAGTGTACGAAAGCTACAATAGCTAGATCCCAAACCTTCCTGCCTCTCCATTCAAGCTCCATACACACTGGGTACATTGCTTCCAAAATGTACCACAACGCCGCGAACAGTATGTTCATCTACAGGTTGATGTTGATGGTAATAGGCACGTTGAAATCGATGTCTCCAATGCAGATTTGGTACTAGACATATTATCAGCCCCGATATGAGAATTGAAGTCAAATAATCACTCACTCCGTTGTTGTTGTTGCAGCAGATGACAGTCTGGGTGCAGGCTGTCGTGCTCTCACAGATGTGTCCTTTAGAAGAGTTAGACTGCTCAAGGCATTTACAAACAAGTCCGATCACGTACCGCCTTTGCCATCACTGGTACAGCAGTATGGGTTTCCTGCAGAGCAGAGGTTGGACTGCTGGTTTGAACCACCAGTCGCAGGGCAGTCGCTGCCGGGTTTCTCTGCCACAGCAGACTTGAGTTAGACTTGTCACCTAGAAGTTGGGTGTCTTGAATAGTTACTGGTCTTACTGGTTTTCTTGCTTGGGAACAAAGGGAAGGGAATGTCCCCGATGCCAGGAGCCCTAGGTTCAATGGCTCTGGCCTCAACCTCTGGCGCAGCTTCGGCGATGGGAGACGCCATGACGCCCTGCAGAAAGACGAGGCCGTAGAGGATAGTTGAAGCGTGCATGATTGCGGTGCGTGTTGCAGGTGAGCAAGTGCAGAACAGTGTTGTGTAGCGTAGAGTGCCTAGAGCTACTAACGAACGAGATGGAGTGCAGGAGGCAGGGTGAAGCACTAGAGAGAGCTTCTGAATAGTAAACACAAGGGGTGGCGAGATGTAGAGAGTTCGAGATGGAAAAAAGTGGACAGGATATGGGGAACACGGCCAGTATTTGAGCACAAGATTTCCAGTAGCTTCGTATTCTTTGCAGGCAGTGGCACATGAGTTAGATACCGGACAAAGGCAAATTGTAAACACTCCTCGGCGTCTCGAACGGTCGAGTGTGAGCGCCTGCTACACAACGTTTCATCAGATTTCTCTCATTCTACCACTCTACGTTTTGTGGCTACCCAGACGGACCTGTAATGTCCCTCTTGAGTCTTGATATTGGGGAGAGCATGAGGGAATCCGTGGCTTTCATCACTTTTACGACGATCTGTGCTGAAACCAGAAGACCAGATCACCGTACTACGGCTGTAACATCAAAACCAGGGGCAAAGCCCGTCAAACCCACCTTTGCAGGGGCTGTTCTTGTATTGCACTCGTTGACTCAGGGCACTGGGCATTACTATAGATGGCATAGCCTAAGTAAACAGCCAGCCCTAAGATGAGAGGACATCGACAGTCTGGAATAAGAAAACTGAAAGATCAGCTCCGTGTTACTAAATTAGCGGTAGCTCGACGTAGGTATCAATAGTCACAAAGTCAAAGATAAGATTAGGACTCGGGCATGGTAGATCAACAGACTGTAGGGCAAGCCAAGATGTAACAATGAAGCAACAATCTTACCTGGTGGCCCTCAAACAGGGTCACATCGCCATGATCACCCGCATTAGCGATCAACCCGCTCCTCGGGTTGGAGCACGGAGGTCGCGGATCGTCGGGGCGGCCATGGCTCTCGATCTCGAACCTGATTGGGATACGCCCAGCTCAACCGTTGCATCAGCTATCCCAAAGAGGTCACCTGTGGCTTGGACACGACCGAATTGACTTCCGGGGCTGTATCAGGCCGAGCAATCCCAGGAACCAAACAGAGCCCGTATACAGGCTAGGGCCTTGCGCTATTGAAGCCTAGTCCGTGGCCAGCCGCAACCTTAATACAGAAATAAATCGCCTGGAGTTTTGATCACTGCGCTCTTGTTGACGTCAAGCCTGAATTCACTTCATCCCCATACGAGTACTGCCGCCAATGTATTGCTGCTTGTGCCGTCCTCATATGGACCGGCTGCTTTGCACTGAAATCTACATACTTGCGAGAACAGAGAACTCCCGGCGTTGCAGCAAACAAAGAACAAGGCAACCTGATTGCCTAGTCTAACTACAGGGTTATTAGAAAAGTTCAACGATGATTTATCTTGTAATCCGGCAAGTAGGCTGTTCCTAATATGCATCTCCAGTCTCCTCTTTGGGTAATCATGGACTATTGAAGCTAAACCTAGAATCCGATGTGCCAGAGCCAGCGGGGTAACAACCTCAGCTACGCCACCATGGGGGCCACAACTGCAAGGCGCGTCAGAGCCTCACAGCTGATAATCACTTAAGCAGTGCCGCTCAAGTACCGTGCCTTGCGAGCCCCGGGATTGTCCTTCTGTCTCAGGGCAACAACCTGCCACCCCTCCATGAATCGGTCCAGGCTCTGCCCTTTGATGTTCTGCGAGTACCGCCCAGACTATATGAGTTATCGCTGACGCGGACCCTGATCCTTCAATTGTTCAAACTGTGCCGTTCGACAAAAATAATAGAGGAAGGTACACTCTCTGTACTCTCTGTACTCTCTGTACTCTCTGTACTCTTTGTACTCTCTGTACTCTCTGTACTCTCTGTACTCTTTGTACTCTCTGTACTGCTGGTAATGTGCGTAGTATCTCACACAGCACAGTCAAGTACCGAGCCGGCTGTTATGTGCGTTACGTCAACTCGAGCTTTACTAACCCAACTGAGCCAAAAGCTATCCGAGTTTATCTTATTAGTGCTAACGAATAAGCTGCGAAGGCGCGAGCAGAGGTCAAGGAGGGTCGGGAACCGTAGTGTGTGGCCAGGCCTTTCTGAATCACAAGCCTCACTATAATGGAACTGAGAGACACCTAGCCAATTCCTACCTGGAGTTGCCCATACCCTTACACGCTTCGACCTCGCCATTTCGGGATTTAATTCTCTCCCGGATTTGATTAGACGCATTACTGATGCTGCATATTGTATGCGGGGCGGTCACTTCATTGCGGTAAGCATATCTAAACGAAATAGACTAGTTGACTTATGAGATTGATGCGATCTTCGCCCGCTTGAGACTACAGTTAAGATTGTCGCCTACCCTGGATGACTTTGGCTGTCCTAGTGATTAATTTACTGGTAAAGAGTTGCTTAAGAATTGTCTCTAGACTTTACTGTAAAAGAGTATGACAACCGTCTGACGACGACGACGACGAAATAAGTGCTATAGAAGAATGAGCATGCGGAGTGCGTTATCTCATGTGCATGTCAGCTACGCTGCCACTTCCCTTATCCTTTATCAGCCATATTCTTCCCCAAGTCGCTGCTCAATGACACCTCAAGTTACGACAGCACTCTTCTCTACATCTCGGGGCCACCCCGTCTCATAGACTGGGAATTTCTTGACTATTTGGATGCATTAATACGCGGAATCAGCATCGTCATCTTGGTGTTTTGTGGTCGATAAGCCCCGGCACCGCCTCTTATTCTTGCAAGCTCGTCCGAGGGTAGATTGAGCTACGTTCATCAGCTTTCGACACAGTGCCAATTGTGAAATATCCAAGAACAAAGCACCTGGAACGTGCAAAATCCAAATCTCAAGGGAATTTGCGCCTTCCCATAGTCTAAGTATTTCTCTTCTCTTTTTAAGATTCTTATCTCCTTGATCTGAAGTTCCGAATCTGGATTCCCGCCTTATGTATGAAGATAAGGAGGCAATGAAGGATTAGGTCTTCCTGATCTTTCCTAAAGTGGCTGAAGATGTAGTCAGAGTTACCAAGGGTGATTTGAGGATGTCCATGGGTGGTAACTTCTCCCGTGAAAGGATCACGGTTTAGGCCCGCAGCCTTATATGATGTTGATCAACCTGCCAGAAAGCTGCGGTCTAGGGAGTATCCTTGTCGCCGAGTTGATCATCTATATTCTTCTGAACTGGCTTTTGAACAGTTGGTCTTTGCCAGTCGAGGTTGTATGCTCATCTTGGTTTTGCCTCAACCATTTGCATTTTCCCTTTATTTTAGTCGCCCAAGTTTGGTTTCTCGCCAATGTCTCAATCCATTATATTGATTTGAGCGCAGCTTTAGTAGATCTCTTCAAATGAGCCTAGTGCGCTTCTGGTGGACTATTTCTGATGTAAGATTCCATGGATCTTGAGTGATTACTGTCCCTTCTTGTGTCACGAACAAGTGAAGCGGCTCCAATTAGAGTTAACAGGGGGGAGTCCCAGCGGAAGGACATAGTTCTTTGGGTTATCTCATAACTCTAGTGGCGGGGCATGGACTTCACTTGGCGTTGCCTGAGGCTGAAAGTCGCAAAACATTTCGGTCAGTTGGTTCACAGGAGGTGATCTTCATGTATGATGGCTGCGCCGTAAGGCCAAGCACTGTAAATCATGTTTGTTTTACTTTCGTTGAAGGAGGACTTTGCTCTCAGTGGTAATGGTTATGCCTTCATACGTAATAAGAGATTCGTATCTACTAGCGGATAAATCACATTATTGTTGTCTCATACTTGCTCGTCAAAGGCACGTCCACGCTCAGTACAAGCTTCTTGTTCTCGGCACTGTACTCAGCCCCGTGAGCTCCTTCCGGCTCCGTATCGACGCCGAGGACAGTGATTGTCTCGATGCCAACACCAGCGTCATACTCGAATGAGCCGGTCATGCTGAACTTGCCATTTGCGTACTTGAAGTCGATCTCGGAAACGGCATCGGGCTTCAGCGACTGGCCATCGTCAAGGTACAGCGAACCCTCTGCAGAGCCATCTAGACCAGGCGCGATGACAATGTTGAAGCCCTTCTTGCGCAATGCGGTGGTGGTGTTGGCGCTCTCAACGCGTTGAGGGTAGACGATACCGCCCTTGTAGTGGATCGTGATGTCCGTGACGTCGACCTCGGCCGACACGTATTCGCCGCGTCCACGGACTGGCTTGCCGGTTCCCCATTCGTAGAAGATGTCGTCTGGGAGATAGAAGTTGACGCTGGTGCTGTTTTCGTCTGTTACAGGGCTGACGAGAATGCCGTCGCCGTAGAAGAACTGCAGGTCAATGGCAAACGAGTTGGGATCGTTGGGGTAGTTGAAGAAGAGAGGATTCAGCGACGGGGTACCAGTCTGGTTCTGCTTGTAGATGGCGGTGTAGATGTAGTCAACTGAGCTTCAGGTCAGAGAGGCTTTCCTGCGAGACACAAGAGATGGTGTGCACAACTTACGAAGCTGATATCTGATCGAGATTCCGTTGCGGGCCGCCTGAGCTACCTTGGGCCAGCGATAGAACTCTTGCGAAATGGAAGAAATTTCGGCGTGATTGCGGAAAAAGGTGTAGAATGAACCAAGAGTTGCCCATCTGGCGTTGCACATTAGCTATGACCGGCCTCACAAGAAGGGCGATTCAGCTCTTACCGAGCACATAGCGTTTCGGTAACATTGCCACCGAAGCCGCATACATCGGGACCCACGAGAGGGACTTGGTACAGAGACGCGAACTGCAAGATCTGGCCGATGGAGATACGGTACCAGAGCCAGCCAGAGATGTTGTCTATAAGATTGTTAGCTTGACACTGTTACCTCGAGCATTTTCTCACCTCCAAGCCAATGGGACACATCCTTGCCAGAGCCAGCAAACGTGCTCCTCGTGATGACAAGAGCACGGTCGTCTGGGCGCCTGGCTCGCATAGCATCGTGTGAGCGCTCAGACATCATGGCGCCGTACAAGTTATGAGTGTCGTACTGAGTGTAGTCGCCACTCTGGACCAGATCCGTGTCGGCAGTGCTATCGGCAAGTGTTGGTCCGGCGCCGTTCTGGATCATGTACGGAGGCAAGATCAGTTCGCGGTTCGGGAGACCCTTGCACTCGTCGGGTCCGCAGCCGGAGCCCGTTGACTTGCCGTGCTGCCACCGAGCAGCAGCGCCTGAGCGACCCCAACCGCCTTGGCCCCATTGACGCTGAGCAGAGTGCCACCGGCCAGCTCCAGCGTTGCGACTGGAGCGAGATCGAGGTTGATGGGGTTGGGGGACGGCAACTTGGCGCTTGTCGCTGCTACTTCCTGGGCCGGAAGCAAAGTTTGGCTGGAGACTGTCCGGGAAGCCCGGGATAGGAGCATCCGGGCCGTCTCTAACGGGCGGCGGCTTCGGAGGGTCGCCGTCAACCTTGGCAAAGTTCTCGGGCGTCGTGTTGTTGCCCGGGTAAGGGCGGTTGTAGAAGTTGGCGGGCTCATTCATGTCGATCCACAAGGCATCAATGTCCGGGCCATGGGTTCCGTCAAAGAAGTTCAAGAACTGCTCCGTCCAGTACTTTTGGGCGTTGGGGTGGAACCAGTCGGGGAAATAGCTAGGACCGGCCCATACGACGCCCTGATACTCGGAGCCGTTTGCCTCCTTCATGAAGACGTCGTACTTGAGACCTGCATCTAGCGCCGGGTTGGACTTCTTGTAAAAGACGGCGGGATCGACCATGACGATATAGTGCTGGTCCCTCGCGTGGATCGTGTCGACGAGATCCTTGTACAGATCTGCCGGGAACCTCTCTGGATCAATCGTAAAGATTCGCCGGCGGTCCATGTAGTCGATGTCAGTCCAGATTGTTTCCAGAGGGATGTTATGGGATGAGTAGTTGGCGGTGACCGCTGCAACTTCGTAGACATCCTGGTACCCATATCGGCATTGGTGAAAGCCGAGTCCCCAGTACGGTGTCATGAGCGGGAGCTGGGTGATCTCGGCGTACTGCATGGCAACCTCACGCGGAGAGGGGCCTGCAACAAAGTAGAAATCGAGAACGCCGCCGATGATGTTGTATTCAAGGTACTGCTGGCCAGATTTGTTGTCGATGTAGATGTCCATGCCGTTGGAGTTGAGCAAGAATACACCATGGGTGCCGTTCTGCCTATGGTCAAAGTAGATCGGATGAGCGCCGTACAGGTTCTCTCCTTGAGGCGTCCCGTAGGCATCGCGGGTGTAGATGGTCCGGGTGTAGTTGGTCGTGTTGAGCATGAACGGATCGCTGTGCTCGCCCAGCCCGTACAGATGTGGGCTCGGTGGGAGCTGAGTCTTGAGGTGGACGTATTGAGTCTCAAACACTAGCTGGCTGCCAGAGGTGTTGAAGAGTACTTCTCCGGTATCGGTCCGTGATACAGTGAAGGAGAATGGGTCGGCGTTGAAGTCGAAATGCAGCTTCGAGTCTTTGGGAGAACACCATTGACCAAACCCGGGGCGTGGGAAAACACTGTCTGGGACTTGGTAGACGGTGTTGTTGGTGTCCATTATCTTGACGTGCAATCGATCGCGAGTCTGATACTCGACTTCCAGCTTCAAGTCGGGGAGATCAGTCCCGTAGACGTCGCAAGCCGAGCCTGCGAGAGACAGGTCCGCATAGAAACCAGACCGAGTCTGCCAGTGCTTGGTGGCCTTGTAGCCGGGGCATTTGGAGAGGTCCTTTTCGAAGAGGTCGTTTCCAGGGTCGGCCAGAGGATCGACGCCCTCCCTGCTCTGGGCAAGGACGTGGCCGGTCAGGGCCGCAGCCAAAGTGAGCAGCTTCTTGAGAGACATGTTTGGGCCTTGCGCAATGTCCAAGATGAACTGGACTGCTTCGTGCATGATGGCCGACATGGAACGCGCGCTGCTTGTCTTTATATACTTTACTCTGCCTTGTTTCCCAGGATGGGCTGTTGACTAACAGGGGCTAGCTACCGCAACTGAGAGATGTCACGATGTTGCCCACGGGCGGAGTCTCCGCTGTGGAACGGGAGACCTCTTTAGAATCTGGAGTACTAATTAGAATGGGCGCCAACCCAAGCATACTTTCTCAACGGCTTCGACGTCATAGTGAGCCTACCGTCAGTACTGTTCTTGAATGCCATCGGCGTCTGCCGAGGTCGGAAAGATCAGTTATGTCGCTCGTTCTGCTCCCCTCGGGTCAGAGCTTTGAATTTAGAGGGGTAATGACCAGGCGTGTGCGGTGTTACGGCCGAGAAAAAAGCCGGGCTGGGTTGCATAACGTGATGCTCCACTCACAAGCAGGATACTCTGTTTGGTTTGACGATGGATGATCTTTGCTACAGAGAGGATAAGCTGGGAGCGGAGTCTCCGTTTTGCGGGGTTTTGCTGCTCCCCCAGCGAGACGATCGCGGGTGTGATTAAACCTTAAAGCACTGAGATTCAAGAGATAGCTCCCTTGCTGGGTGAATCATTTCGCCGAAGGCTGGGGGGATCGCGAGCCTTAGCGCCCCCCCGCAAATCGAAGCGTGTCGGCCCGGAGGAAAACATCGATTGCTCCCCCCTTGGGCAGCCCTTGTTGGTTGCACGAGATGATGGAAACTGGGGGCATTGGCCAGATTGACGAGTCATAATGACGCCTGCTGATCGTGTGGCCCCCTCGGAGTTCCTGTTTCTTACTGGACTTGCTGTACCCCGAAACGGGAGGAGGGTGGCATTCCTCACTTGGCGATCCCCGGATTTCGAGGCCTTGTCTGCGGAGAAAGAATAAGCTAGGGTACACAATGTCATCGTCATTGGAGAACTGTCGGTCCGACCGGGAGATAACTCGGTCACTTATAGCTCCTAACCATGCACCTTTTGACCCAACTGAAAGGCTTTAACAGGAAGTCCGGTACCGGCGTCCATGTGTTGTAGGGTAGCGGCGACAAGCTCATCATCGACGACTTTCAGCAACCCCTAGACTTAATTAGTTCTTTAACAAGACGTAACGAGCTATATTACAAGCAGCGACACTCAGCAGATGATCATTACCTATTCGCCTGGCTGATGAATCCTGGCCCCATTGTGAAAACCGTCATCGCCGTTGCTATGTCATGATTCATTTCAGTAGTCAAGTGGCGATTGACCTGACGGTTGCCATTTGAAGGTCAGTCTAATAAGAAAGGAGCAAACTTCTTAATACATATATCTTTGGATGAAATATATGTACCTGTCAATAGAGTAGCACTGAGAGGAATTAAAGTTCCTCATAGAGCTTTTTATTAACCACCTGCAGCAAATAAAGGAGCAAGCCAAGGTTGTGACTCAGTTTATATCATGCTGCGCCGTGTAAACGACTCGCGTTCTGACGCAACTAATCTTAAACTTTTGATTATAATTGTAACCATTACTGAAAAGCTTTGCGTTGCAAAAGGCGCACATTGTCTCTGTCCGTTTCAGCTCTCTCATTTATTTTAATATTCACACCCATAGTGAAACTTGCACAGATATGAGTTCAACTCCAGCTGATATGCATGTTTCATGAGTAGTATATTGCATGAAGTAATATTTTAAGAAACGAAGGAGGTACATAATCTGGCTACTCCCTCAGACTTCATGTTCGATATTCACTGCCTCACTATATGGAATCACACTTCGCGACGGCCACATGCGATGCCCGTATACAGACTTGTTAATCCAGCAATAGGAGATAATGGTTGATACTTTACATCCAAGTATAATATTTATAAAATCGCTACTATTCCGCCCTATGCCACATATTTCCCATCCCATCCTCGTGATAGTAGTACATGCCCTTCGGGACATCTGTCTCCGCCCCGCCATCAGCTGTCGACCACCTAGGGAGAATCTGTGACCGGCTCGTTATCCGACTTGACGTTCTTGTTGACAACAAGTGGAAACGGGCTCAAAACAGCCGAGATATCTCCCCACCACCTGTCACCGTACTGCTTGTACCAGTCCACCGTAACTCTGAGCCCCTTCTCAAAGCTCGTCCGCTGCGTCCAGCCCAGCTGCTTTAGCTTTGTAGCATCGACGGCGTATCTGTGGTCGTTGAAAGGGCGATCGTGTGTGTACTTGACCCACTTCTTGAACTCGGCCGTGTTCTGATCATTGATGCCCATCTCGGCCAGGAGTTTGTGGCAGAGGGTAATGTTGGAGATCTCGTCATAGGAGCCGACGTTGTAGATCTGGCTAACCTCGCCCTTGTGTAGGATAGTGTCAAACGCATCGGCGGCATCACCTGCAAAGAGGTATCGACGGGTAGGGCTTCCGTCTCCATGAAGGACTACAGGCTGTCCGCGGTGGAGCAAAGAGGCAAACTTGGGGATGATTTCTGTAACGGAGAAGCAAAAAGTCAGCTTCAAATTTTCAGACTGGCAAATTGGGAGATGGTACTCACTCTCTGGGAACTGGTGTGGTCCGTAGACGTTATTACTCCGAACAATAATGACCGGAAGCTTGAAGCTCTTTTGATAGGAATTCACCAGCATCTCCGCAGCTGCCTTACTAGCGGCGTAAGGATTCGTCGGCGAGAGGATGCTCGCCTCAAGCAGATCATCGTCGTCGTCATTTACTTCTCCATAGACCTCATCAGTAGAGATATGGATCAGTCGGTTGATGCCAACTTTTTTAGCGCTCTCCAGGAGGACGTGAGTGCCGTACACGTTGGTGTGTGTGAAACCATACGAGTTACCAAAGCTCAGATCGACGTGCGATTGTGCTGCAAAGTGGAATATGGTATCGATATTGTACCGCTCGAGGCAGTCGACGACTTCGACTGGGTTGGTGATGTCACCTTGGTAGAAGCTAAAGTTGCGCTTCTCGTTGAGGGCGCGGGTGTTGTTGAGGGATGCGCAATAGTCGAGCTTGTCGAACGAGACGATGTTGTAGGCTTGGGGGTAGGTCAGAGTGAGGTGCCGGACCAGCCAGGAAGCGCTGTAACGATGCGTCAGTGACAGAAACTTGTGTGATTTGTTAATAAACGTACATGAAACCGGCACCGCCAGTGATCATTATGTTTTTGACATCTGAGCGTGTCTCAAACTTGGTGCTGCCCGTCAGGACGGGCGCACCCTGCCAGACATCGCAGTCTTGGAGGTAGTTGTAGTGCATGTTTGGATCTGTAGATGCTAGATCACGCTGTTAGCGGGCATGTTGGTCGTCAAGACTTGGGTCAACTTACCCTGCGATAGACAAGGCGCTTTTGCACACCGAGTTGTTTGAAGCAGCGAGGCTGTTAGAGTGCAGTGGCCAATATTCAGGATGGAGAACTGGAGGAAAGAGAACAGGGGATGAGAATTAAAGCGAGCTTGCGAGTCTCATGAACACATCGAATGGAGATCCAGGACAGAGCGGGAGATAAAGTCGCAACCACAACGACAAGCTCAATCAGCGGAGATTTTAGTAAACCCGTCATGCTGTAGTTGGCCCCTGAAACGTCAAAGGACAAGTCCCCTACCACGGCAAGCCAAGAGAGACCTTTCAAACGGCGAGCTACTCGTTCAGGCTAACTGCCCTTGAGTTCCTGGGAAACCCGAACGCCTGGTGAAAGTTTCTACAGCTGAACTTGCAACTTGGAGCGTGGCGTCGATAGTACGGTTGTTGGCGGATTGGCTAAGATAGAGCACAATCGCAAAGGCGACCACTTTGTGCGTAGCTAGCGCAGTGTGATTGAAAACGGGGCGTTCAATAGCAGCCCCCACAGGTTCCAGCGAGGCACTGAGTCCAGCCTCTGGACATGACTTGGGTGCGAATTGTGGCGGCACTTGATGGGGCATTCGAGACCTCTTTGGCTGCGGATCTAATGTACAATTGCAGTCGAGATGTAACGAGCGGTTCCCAAAACTATCGACTCTGCCCCCTGCGTTAGCTTCTGGCCGTTCGCTTACGCGACAAACCGTGGAAGTTCGGGATGAACTTTGTGCTATGGAGCTGCGGGAGTAGACCCTGGTAGCGGTCGCTGGGGGGGCCTTATCTTTGTTAGTTCCAGGGGCTTTCACACACCCCCTGGAGCGAGTGCAGACAGGGAGCGAGCAGCCCGGAAGTGCACTGTTGTAGGGGGCTTTTGGTGGTGGTGGGAACTGTGGCTTGAGCAAGTGTCTTCAGGGTCCCCGTTTTCGTGTGTGTTTCTTGTCATTTCTGGATGCGGGCTAAACGTGAGGAAGAAGCTCCTAAACTACTGAAGCTGTCCGCATTAAGCAGTGACCGTCATCATCTTTTGTCGTGGACTGAGCTCTACTTCTTCCCGGGACCTACTTGATTTTGGCCCACCGTAGCCAATTCGCAACACTCTGAGCTCTCCTGTTCGCCTACATCTCACTTACACGGATACAATGTCGTCCCACTCCGACACAGACACCTCACTCACCACCATGTCTGAAGGCAGCAGGCGCTTCCTCATCTGGGGAGGCAAGGGCTGGGTTGCTGGCCACCTCAAGGAGCTCCTCGAGAAGCAAGGCAAGGAGGTCTTCACCACCACCGTCCGCATGGAGGACTCTGAGGGTGTCGCCAAGGAGCTCCAGAGGGTGCAGCCTACCCACGTCCTGAACGCTGCTGGCTGCACCGGCCGTCCCAACGTCGACTGGTGTGAGGACAACAAGGCTCAGACCGTCCGCTCCAACGTGATCGGTACCTTGGTGCTCGCCGATCAGTGCGCGCAGCTGGGCATTCACTGCACCATCTTTGCGACGGGATGTATCTACCAGTACGACGAGGCGCATCCCATGGGTGGCCCCGGCTTCAAGGAGGAGGATGCGCCCAACTTTACTGGCAGCTTTTACTCCATGACCAAGGGCCACGTTGAGCCTGTGAGTCTTTTATTTCTTTTTGCTCCTTTGAGACTTCGCGTACTTTGGCCGTGTTTTAACATGAATTGTCGCAGATCCTGGCAAGCTATGACAACATCCTCATCCTGCGTCTGCGCATGCCCGTCAGCGACGATCTCCACCCGCGCAACTTTGTCACAAAGATCGCCCAGTACGATCGCGTGGTCGACATCCCCAACAGCAACAGCATTCTGCACGACCTCCTCCCCTCGTCCGTTCTCCTGGCTGAGCACGGCGACACGGGCGTATACAACTTCACCAACCCGGGCGCCATCTCGCACAACGAGGTGCTCAGCCTGTTCAAGGAGATTGTCCGCCCCGACTACACGTGGAAGAACTTTAGCCTGGAGGAGCAGTCCAAGGTCATCAAGGCGGGCCGCAGTAACTGCAAGCTCGACACGACGAAGCTGACGAGCAAGCTCAAGGAGTATGGGTACGAGGTGCCCGAGGTTCACGATGCGTACAGGCAGTGCTTTGAGAGGATGAAGGCTGCTGGCGTGCAGTAGTTTAATCAATGTCGCTTCATGTCTATGGGTTTGATTTAGAGTGTAATCATTAGTTTTATCATCAAACTCGAGCAAATCATCGCTACTTGCATTGTAACTGCAATCGAGATGCTGTGATGGGCCAGAATAAACAAAGAATCACAAATGATGAAACACCCAAGGCAAAACGAAACCATAATCATACACTCTCTTTTCTATTTACCAATGCTCCTTGCAAGTACCCGGAACATAGTCCGCAAAATCCATCTTCAGAATCATCCTCGCCTCTGGGCAATACGAGTAAATGTGCTGCCTCTTGCTGAGGGATCCCCAGACACCACCGTGCAGTTGATTCGCACCGCCGATGTGGTACCCCATCGGCTCGTAGAAGCCCTGGCGCCAATCGTCGATCCCCTTGACCCAGTCGCCGGGCCGTGCTGGCTCCGATATCCGCTCCCTCATCCTCTCGTACTCGCACTCCTCCTCGTCGTCAAACTCGCCCCGGCAGTCCGGCGGCGGCACCTTTTCGCCGGGCCCGCCGTTCATCTCGCCCGAGAAGGTGACGGACACGGAGCCGTTGGCGACGGAGCCCGCGTTGTGGTTGCCGAGACGCTCCGAGAGCCAGACGTCCTCGGGCTGGCTCCCGTCAACGCGCTGCTGATTGCGGAGGACGTCGATGATGCGGCTCACGCGACGGATCGAGAGTCCGCCGTTTCCGCCGTAGCGTCCTGTCGTGCTCCATGGGGCGCCCACCCAGTCGTAGTCGAGGTAGTCGTCCACGGTGTGCTTGTTGTTTGCGCACAGGATCGAGTCTGTCTGGAAGACGAGCAGCATCTCAGCGGGCTTCAGTACAGTCTCGTACAGCCAGAGGTTGGTCAAGAATCGACTGATCTTTTCCTGCCCTGCGGTGCTCATGTTGGAGGGGATGTATGTCAGATCAACCTTGCCCGACTTGACGTGCTCCCGCATGGCAGCGGATTTGTTGACAAAGGCCACCGACTCTTCGGAGCCCATGAAGCGGAAGCGCCAGTCCGGAGGCATCGTGTACATGAACTGCAGCATCAGGGGGACGATGATGGGCTGCGGGCGGTTCTCGATGAGAAGAGCCACCTTGGACTCATTGTAGATGGACTGGTTGGCGTAGGTGAGGGTGATCTTGGGGAGCGATGGTCGGGGGAGGGCGACCGCTGCTACAGAAAGGAAGATGATGGCTCTGGGAACAAGGTCATTGGATCAGCTTTACTTGCTGTTGTCTGTGGTGTTTGCAGTGCGCACTCACCCGATGGTCGCTGTTATTGCGACTGTGATTCGAAGCATCTTGGGCGAAAGCCGCGATACATATTTTTGAGGTGCGGCAAACATGGCGCCGGGGAGTAAAGGAGCGGCAAAGAGGGCAAAGAGGGACTAAGATATCAAGAGAAGGACAGCATATGAGAAAGCATACAAGCGGTCTGTCAGTGAGATGTTTTGGTTGGCAAACTCACGCGACAGAATTGCAGCAAATCTACCCAACTAACGTTGAAGTCGTCGCTGACTGCATCCGCCTGGGGGCACGAGGACATTGGGAGACTGGGGACTTCATCCACATAAGGTACTCAGGGACTCAGCAGAGGGGGAGTGAGGGTATAAGCGAAGCTGGACAGCGGGTCGACGCCTGGTCCGAAAAAGGCTTGATTGTGCTAGCTTCATTGCCACATGCTCGATATGTTGGTGGAGGTTGTGGGGGTTCTAACGGTGCACAGGCTAGTTAACTTACCCGGAGCGGCCGCAGGGTTCGGGGGTTGACTTGGCTTTTCGGCCTTTACCCCGTAGACTCCATGCCTGGTACTGTAACCCGAGCTGATAAGTTGGTCGTCTAATAAACGTGAACATATCTGTCTCCACTGCAGCAACCATTGGAGGCCCTCCCCAAACAGACCCAGGATCGAGAGAGGGCTTTGTCTTGCGACTTTCACAACTCCATCCCCCTTGAGCCAGCTCAATCTCCATGATGACTCGGCCGCCTGTCGACGTGTCGCAATGGGCCGACCTGCCAGCAGTGGCCACGACAAATCTCAAGAAAAGACTTCCCACAACGATATCGAGAGCGACCCTCTTTGCCGTTGTGTCGCTCATCTCAACGTTCGTGATGGAGCTTCCACCCGTCTTTCCGCTTTGTCCCAACCTAACAACTCTGCAGATGGATATTCGCAATCGTCCTCCTCCCCCATTTCAAACCAGCCATTGCATCGCAGATTGACAATGCCCGGCAAAACCTCCCCTCGGTCAGCATCGACTGGTCGTCCAGCAACGACCCCCGCAAGAACTACAATGCCTCCAAGGTGGCACTCATCATCGAGCCGGAGCCACTCCCCGTGCTGGTCCCCTTGATCCTGCACATGATGGCCGTGGCCCCTCCAGACTGGCGATTCGTCTTTATCGGATCCAAAAAGAGCGTCTTTACCGTTGGCCGCGAGTTCGGCATCCAGGTACAGCAAGGCCTGGGCAAGATTGATCTCGTGCGGCTGCCTCAGCCCTGGTCGATCAGTTCCGATGAGAACCGCAGTCGCCTTCTGACGGATACGCGGTTCTACGACGAGTTCTTGCCTGGCGTGGAGTATCTCCTGATGTTCAACCGAGACAGCATCCTGTGTGCCAACTCCGAGACGAGCCTGAATGACTGGCTGGACTGGACATGGGCGGGTGCTGCCAAGTAAGTTGAATACCGAAAAGAACCCCCAACAACATGTGGCTAATAATCATATCAAGGGTCGATCGTGCCAAGTTTGGCGGATACGGAGGTCTCTCGCTCCGTCGCGTCTCGGCGATAAAACAAGTCCTTGGCTTTCAGAAACGGTACAACGACAGCGAACCCGAGGATACCTGGTTTGGCAAGCGGCTCTACGTCCTCACCGATGCAAAAGTCACCAAGATAACCGACCCGCCGTTTGCCGTGCAGGACAACATCAGGCCCAAGCCGATGGGCTACTACGCCCCCAACGGCGGCAGGGATCTTGACCCAAAGTCGTGGAAGAGCAACGACACCCGCAAGGCAGTCCTGGAGTATTGCCCCGAGCTGCACATCATCCTGGATATGAAGTTGGAGCGAGAGAGGTGTCCCGGCGATAATAAGATGGGTGAGATCATTGGTCAGGAAGACATTACTGCGTCAACAGAGCTTGAGACGGGGCAGAGTTGAAGCGCTACAATAGACTATTTGCTTTTGTTTATAATCAATGGATATCCCGTATTGCAATACTTGACGTTTCTTGTCAAATCCCCTTGGTTACACAGCTCAGCGAGCATCTCGAACAAAGCCATGTTAATCATGTAGGCCAACTGATCTGTGTGACTACAATGACAACGATGGCTCCTTGGACACAGATGGCGCCTCAACATCCCGGTCCTAATCGACGCCTCCCCCTTTTTCAAACGATCTACGGCAAACAAGCAAACCTTGACTAACGAATTTCCAGCTTAAGGACTTCCGGAAAGAAAAAAAAAATTGCATCCTCTCAGAAGCCAAGTAGGGGCGTCAATCGTCAACCCTTTCCAGAAAGACGTGGCAGACTGAGTCCACAACGCCGGTGCATTCCAGACCATCGCACTACCCTGGTGAAGTCAGCGCTAAAGTACCTAAAGAGCTATAGCTTCTGTTTCAGCTCGACTATCGTCCGCTAACGAAAATGTGGATGTTTTAGATCGGCATTAGTTTCCCTGTTTCGGCTTACGACCTCGTCCCCGTCACAAAGCTGGCGATGGCTTTATTGAAGGTCTGCAGCCACTCCTGAGTTAGAGCTGCTGGATACGCAGTGGTCTTGAGTCGTACGTAACCACCAACACATCCGGATCCTGGGATTAGCTCCTTGTTCGCGATGCTTCACTGACTAGGATGCCCAAACCCGTTCGCCTATTTGTTCCGCCTGTGCGAGGAGCCAAAAGTCCCACCGGGTAATGTCAGACTATTGAATTGTGGCGGTAACCCGTTGCCGTAGCTAGTTCCCGATAAGAGGAGACACCTGTCAAAGAAAAGATGGATAATGAGGCCTAATGCAGGGGTTGACGGGGGGGTGGCGTAAAGTTTTGATGTTTTTTTTTTCGAGCTGCTATCTCTTCTTCGCCAGTTGGTTCTGAGCAAGCCTGCCGAAGTCTTCCACGACATCCCTCTCGCCTACCTCGTCCATTGGGTTCGGATGCAGACGTGCCCCCTCTGTGCCACTCTGACGGGTTTGATCCCGTCTTCGGGTCTCTAGCATCTCCCCTACCTACTACCATACAGAGCCCGCCAGCGCCTGCTTGCTGCTCACGCAAACCGCGTCGCTCATTAGCTACAGCCATTCCTTTGCGCGACGTCGTATCGCAATCACTCATTTCAATATGTCCCACAACGCTGGCCACGCGCCGCCTGCAGATCTTGAACACTCTGCATCAGCTTCGCCTCGAATGATGGGCGAGAGCCCTGTCGTGCAGCACGTCGACGACATCGACCAACACCATGATCGCAAGTCTGTTGAACGCGGATACCCCGATCGCAGCTTGACCAAATCCCCCAGCGAGTTTGAGCTGGACGACTTGTACCATGACGAAGAAGGCGAAGAAGGCGAGGCTCTTCTGCCAGAGCAGCAGCAAGAGATACCCGAAAAGTCCAATGCCGAAGTTACCAAGACATCTTCAGGCTTCAACTTCAAAGCTATACTATGGACCGTGGTGAACGTGCTGGCGACCGTCTTGATCGTGAGCTGCTTCCCTTGCCCCGTCTGACCACTGCTGTGCTAATGTCACTCCAGGTCTTCACAAACAAGGCCATCTTCTCAGACAAGTCCCTCAAGCTCACGCAGCTCACCTTTGCCGCCTTTCACTTCACCATCACCTGGCTCGCTCTCTTCGTCCTCTCCCGGGAGCGCTTTGCATTCTTTACGCCCCAAAAGGCCTCGTTCCTCCAGACGGCGCCTCTCTCCATCGCCATGGCTCTCAACGTCGTCTTTCCCAACCTCTCCCTCGCCTACTCGACCGTGGCGTTTTACCAGATTGCTCGCATCCTCATGACCCCCGTTGTCGCAGCCATGGACTACGTTTTGTACAAGGTCACGTTGCCTTTTCGAGCCTGTCTTGCGCTGATCCCCGCCTGCATTGGCGTCGGCATGGTCTCCTACTTTGATTCCAGGCCGACAAAAAGCGCGACAATCAAGACGACGTCAGAGCTGGGTGTCATTTTTGCGTTTGCAGGCGTCTTCTTCTCGTCGCTTTACACTGTTTGGATCGCAAGCTTCCGTCGTCGGCTGAACATGACGAGCATGCAGTTGCTGTTCAACCAGGCGCCAGTCTCGGCGTTCATGCTGCTCTACTTTATTCCGTTCATCGATACTTTCCCGGTTTGGACTGAGGTCACACTCAACCGCTGGGTTCTGATCGGCCTGGTAAGCATGATCAAGTTGAATCGCTTTGACTGACGGCCCTGCTAACTTCCGGTGCTAGTCTGGCCTCTTCGCTGTGCTGATCAATGTGTCCCAATTCTTCATTGTCGCTGAGATGGGCCCTGTCACGAGCACAGTTGTCGCGCACAGCAAGACGTGCATCATCGTGGCTCTTGGCTGGGCTTCATCTGGCCGAGCCGTGGCTGACAAATGTGTCATTGGCCTCCTCCTGGCTTTGCTTGGAATTATCATGTAAGTGACATACTTTACGCCCTGATGTTACTGCAAAACTGACCGACCTGCCTGTGTAGCTACTCATTTGTCATGTTGAGGGAGAAGGCAAAGGCTGCCAAATAGCAGCATAATGGCCAGCGGATCGGCCAAGTTGAATAGACATCAGATACTGATTTAATCATAACACTGTTATAAGTTCCATAATAACCACGTAGCTGCTTGTGGGCTGGCTGGTTTCTGCTCGTTGGCAGTTCAAATGTCTTGTCTCGGCTGGTTTTGAATTGGCCAGGTTCAGGGTCTCGTCATCTCCGCAGCTGTGGTACAGTAACCCTTGCGTCTGGGGAACCAATGGATCAAGCTGCAAGGAGGGTACTCCGTACTCTAGGCCCACATCCCCCCGCAACTTAGTTAGAGACGGGTCGCCAATGCCAGTGACAACAGCACACTTTCAGATTATACCATCCTCGACGATATCGCCGCCATGTTCTGGTATGAACCTGCAACTATAAGAAGAAGGGCCCCAGCTGACTTTTGTCTTCAGCGAGATGACACCCCCGATAACCGAGTCCGTTTATCAAGCAGGCCCTGATAAATGGACGATTGGCTCTTCGATCGTCTGCGAAAAACTCACCGTCCCACCAAAAGACTCCCTGGCGAGCTGGCAAGATTCCGAAAACCACATCTATTGCCTACGTCCAAGCATCAAGCCGATTTGCAGCCTGGATGTGGGTGAAGGTCCTGCACCCGGCTTGGTTCACAACTCTGGGACCTCAGGTGCTGTCTGGGCCATTGGCGGTTTGTTCTGCAAAGCAAAGGCCTGGGTGGAAGGAATGGAGACAGAGGCCGAGATCTTGAGATACGTGCGGAGCCGATTTGATATTCCGGTGCCTGAGACTGTATACGACTGGGTGGCCAGAGCTACCAACCGGTCGTTCCTCATACTCAAGCCAGTGGCTGGAGAGACTTTGCAGCGAGCATGGCCTTTATTATCGCACGAAAAGCGTACAAGGATTGCAGCACAGGTAGCCCAGTACTGCGAAATGCTGGCCAAAGAAAAGGCGAAGCTGCTCAGTTCAAGCTGAAGGGCGAGCAGCCCAAGTTAACGCTGTGACGCCTCTAATAAGAATTCACTGCATCCTCGAGCCATCTTTAGGCAGCAGTTGCCGTGGTTCGTAAGAGAGGGGTACTCTTCGGGTGGGTTGCGTCAGGTATGAGGGGCCCGTCAAGCCAGAAATGGCGAGCAACGTGTGATTTGCCCCTAGTCTTTGTGACTGCTTACAAGCGTGACTGCAAGGGTATAGATCCTCATTCACAGATATTGGATATTCGGAGGGCACTACAACGTTACATACGGAGCGGGCCATCAGCCTCAGCGGACTTGTATTGCACCGGCGGCATCAAGAACGTCTCTGCAGAACTCCAATGCCCTGTCGGACAGATTGAGTACGTGTTTTGATATGCCCCATGATTCCATCACGTCGACCTCTGCTCCATAGCCGAGTTCGGGATAGGCGGCGATGGCTGCTTGCATGTGTCCAGGCATATCAATCTCTGGCACCACTGTAATGTGCCTCTTGGCTGCGAAAGCCACAACCTCCTCGAGGTCGTCCTTGGAGTAGAATCCGCCATGGGGTCGTGCATCATACTTGTCGTGCTTGACCGCGACGAGCATCGTCCTCTTCCTCCAGCATGCCACAGTCGTCAGGCGCGGCCATTTATCAACAGGCAATCGCCACCCTTGATCGTCGGTCAGATGTAAGTGTATCACATTGAACTTGTGAAGAGCCGCAAGGTCTATGAACCGTAGCAGATCAGGCAGCGGCATAAAGTGGCGGGCCACATCTAGCATGACGCCGCGCCAGGCAAAGCGAGGGCCATCGATGATGCGCTGCACGGGTACTTGCCATGGCTCTTGGGAAGCACTGTCGGTGTGGCGAAAGACATCTGGTGGAAGGAGCTGCTTCAACGTCTGGAAAGCGTAAAAGATGCCAGCTTGGGAGCCGCCTCTTATATTCACAGCGCCGCCCCTCGAGCTGCCAATGTCGAGGATATAGCCTTCCCGGGGAAGTTTTTATCGACGGAGCTGGCTGGCTCAAGCTCTGTTACCTGAACGACACCGTCCCATGTAATAACTGACTGCGGTTGAGGGATCATTCTGTCCCCTTCGGTTTTGCACCTTTTGTAGTTGAATGAGATGTAAATAATACAGAGTGGGGTATTGTGCAGGATAAGCATGGCGGGTATAAGTTAATAGTAGGGTAAGTTAAGCATGCCGGATACATGTTATATGTGGTAAGATGATATGCCGCATACCCGAGGTATAATGCTTTTAAAAGTACAGGTAAAGCAATGCATAATAACTCGCCTTTATAACATCGGTTATAATCAACCAGCTATCAAGGCTTGACAAGGCTTGATCCCTTTACTAAAAAACTCTACTATTGTATAGAAGACTTTTCAGCAGCATCGGTCTTTATCTTTTCAATTGTGCCTTCCTGGTGAGCAAGATGGTAGCAAATCCATGATCTGGGATGATTTGCAAGGCTGCTTGGGCATCGTCTCTTAACAACTGCACGATATACCCGGCATATATGAAACTTAGAACGGCTGCTCCATGCTAGCGATGTACATGGAAGAAAGTAGAAGAAAGTAGATAACATCGATAGATAGAGTCTTGACTACTAATCAAAGCTGACTTGAATACTTATTAGGTGTCTTGACGATACTGCACCGGGCATATAACTTTCTATAATTTGGTCGCTTATAGACTGTTTTTAACAGGTGCATAGATCTCGGTCATGGGCTTTTTCTCTAGAGCTCGCTTTCAGTGAATTTCAGGAGCCAAACTTGCCACCAATATCGTCGAAAAAGTGATGTTGCCATCGAACCGCATTCAAATCCCAACACAGCCTCTTTCTGAACCCCTGCCAGAGCGAAATGCCTCGTTAACTGATGGTGTCAAACTCGCCTACAGCTGAGACGAGCTGAGCTCCTAGAGGCGCCGTAGCGTAAGCTCAGCCCTAGCGGCGTCGTACAGCATGGACGCCACAAAACACATGAAGATGGTATTGGCTGTCTTGCGGGGTTTTTAGGATTATTCAAATTAGCAAAAGCAAAGCGTAAGTGGCGGATGTGCAGCCTGATTCTCCATTGTCTTGGGCGACTTTTCTTCTTATATAAGCGCGGGGTGCAACCTTTCATGTCCACTCCTCTTTTCTATATATTGAACCAATATGGCCGACCAGCAAAATCCCTGTAAGCCAGAGCAATATGCAGATCCAGATGTGACAGGCATTGGAGTAAGTAAGGCTATACGCCTGTTTTCTACGTCCTATATCTATGACTTGCTGACAAGTTAGGTGCTCATTTCTTTTGGCATTTCGGTCCTCCTCACAATCGGCTCGATTCTAATAGCCTACATCTCTGGCGCACTACGACATGATCGATATAATTCCGCTGACAGAGTTCTTTTGAACTTTCTATACGGCATTTTTGGTGCCAGACGCACCTGGGGAACTGCTGAGGAGAAACATGATCCCCAGCAAGCCGTAGCGTTTGAGGCGTTCATCCAGGCCATGGCCGACCAAAACCTTTTCACTGGGCTGGCTTTGATTATTGCCGTTTACATGATTCGGTACGGCGCGAACGGCCTTGATGTCAACGTCTCTACCTATTCGTTCTGCGTCGCCGTTAACCTCGCCATGCTATCCTGCATCACCCACCTCTCGGCAATGACGGTCCTGCGTACGTTTTATGAAGAGTTCAAGCTACTGCGCAACATCAGGGTAGTAATGATGGCTGCTGCGGTCGCACTGACAATACCGCAACTGGTTGCCAGTCAGGTCCTCGATACCGCCGTCACTCTCAGGTGTGCTCTCAACGACCCTGCAAATGGACCTTGGTTGACCTGGAGCAACCATGCCTATGATCAGACTGTTTTCTTCGCGACTCTCGGAATAGTTGGTGCACTGGTCTGCGGCTACATCCGAAGATTGCTTGAATTGTACTTCCACACTTTCCGAGTCTCGCCGGAGACTTGGATTGCTGAGGCTCTCGGAGGAATATTCCAGTGGCCTTCGGAAAGTGTACGAGATAATCTCAATGCCGAGGCGGTAATACGCAGGGCCGAACTAGCATCAATTATTCGAAATGGCGGTAGTCTTTCTCTTATTCTTCATGTCATAAGTTCCACGTTGAGAGATTCCTTCTTCGCTGAAATCACCTGGCTTCTCTTCTACTTTTCTTTCGCAGTTGCGAATATTATATTCTTCTTTGTTTGGGGTCGAGGTCCAGATGGCGGCAAAACTATCACCCTTACCCTGGGATTCGGGCAGATTCTTCCACTTGTTCTTCTGGGGTTACCGTTTCTCTCAGCCTTGGAACTCTATACAGGTATGTGGCACTTTATTCGCCCCAGCACCATCTGGGTAACTAATATCAGGTGACCAAAATAGGCATACAGAAGAATAGAATGCAAACCCCCCGTGACGGCAACCAGGAACGGGAGAGTCAGGATACCGCAGCTTCTCCTGTCATGCACCAGGAACCTCCTCGAGTGATACCTACTTCTCAACCTCGTACCCGCCTAGACATGCTCATATCCAGCGAAATCAATCTTTTCGAGGTTTGCATGCAACGTAACCCAAAGACTACAAGCACCGCTACTGTGATCTTGGCGGCCTTTTATGCGGCAGTGGTAACCATAGCTGCTGTGATCTTCTCTGGTATCGCATGGAGCGGAGATACTCAGGAGGGTTCTGGACCTCGCGTTTGGACAGGGTACATACTGACACTAATCACTTTCAACGTCCTTGTGTTCGCCTTGGTAGTAACAATTTTTACCTCTATGAGTTGGACTTGGCGGGGGCGATATTCTCGATCGGTGCTATCTCGGTTATAAGTTTCATGAAATGAATTGTTCTTTAATGGGGAATGCACCGCTTAAGGAATGGTGGAAGCCGTCGAGGGAGAGTATAGCTGAGAGCATCAAAACTCTATACTGTGCGTTTGGATCTAGGTGAGAGTTGAATGAGTCCCACCAAGACTTGGAGTCCTCGCCTGCTTTTGCTCAGCCAGTTGTACGCAGCACATTGCTTGAGAATGAGTACCATATATAAAATTGCTTCCTATTGATTGAAGAGTTACTTTATACAATGCATCGCTATTGACAATCCGCGAATCACCCTACGCTTGACCCCATCTCAACTGGTAGTCTGGTTGCCGTACACAAGCCCGTCATCCTTCTTCATCGGACCCCACGCACTCTTCAGAGCATTAACCTGGACACTGACCTTGACACCTGCCGGCATATCAGCGGTGCTGAGAACCATCTGCGTCAATGGCTGCGTCGTAAAGTACGTGTTGGTCGCGCTGTCGATGCCCCCGTTGAGGAAGACCTCAAGAATAGACCGATCGATAACGCCGCTCAAACTCCAGGTTCCGCGGGCAGTCGGCAGGCTGCTAGCCGACATCTTGTCCGTGTAGAAGACGTTGTCAAAGCCCCGAGCGCCGCCGCGGTTGAGGAAGAAAGCATTGTCGCCGCCCACGAAGTAGCCGCTATTGATGTACTCGCCTGTCATAGGACTCAAGAAAGTGACATTCAAAGTCGCAGTTCCCGGAGCGCCAGTTTCTGGGATGCCAGTTATGTTGACGTCCCAGTAGAGCGCCTGGGAATCGACGTCTGAGTAGTCGACGATCAGAGTGCTATTGCCAATGCTATCGTTGGAGGCGAGCTCAGGTCCCATGACAGGACTCAAATCATACGGCTTCGAGACCATTTTCCAGCCGACACGTTCCGACTTGGTCAGATAGTTCTCACGGGGAAGGCTCATGGCGCTTCGCCAGCCTTCGTTTCCAGTGGGAACCACTCCAGTGTACTGCCAGTTGGAGGCCCAAGCCATGGACACGGGGTGTTCGTCATCATTCAGGCCGTAAAACCACTGGCCGGCGTAGTTGTCCTTGCCAAAGTCGGCAATCCGAGCAGCTGCGTCGACAGCCTCAAAGTGGGTGCCGTTGAAGGTGCCTGGGAAGTACTCGGTGATGGAGCCTCCGAGCGGTGCACCTGGGTTGAGGCTGATGGCCATGAGATACATGTCATCCTGCTTCTTCCCGTCCTCATCGATGTACGGCATGGGGATCATGTTGGGGCACTCGTACTGCAGGCCGAGAAGCCCGTGGTGTGAGAAGTTGCTTGCGGCTGTCCACTCCTTGAGGTCTGGCGATGTGAAGATGCCCACGGCAAAGTCATGCGGGTAGGCGACAACCATGACCCACGAGTCATCGTAGCGGATGACCTTGGGGTCGCGGAACTGCGGCGAGGTGCTGTCGATCACTGGGTTATCTTTATAAGGCGTAAAGGTATATCCTCCATCCCGCGAGTAGGCGATGGCCTGAGTCTGGTTTGTAGGGGACGACAGAGTCTTCTCAAGTCAGCGACCTGCACATGCATCGATAGATCGGTGTGGCTTACATAGATTGCAACGACACCGTTGTCTTGGTCGGGGAAGAATCCCGAAGTGTTGTTCGCGTCAACCACTGCACTCCCAGAAAAGACCCAGACGTCTTCCTCAGGCGGGAACAAGGCAATGGCTTGATTTGTCCAGTGGTACAAGTCATCCGACGTCGCATGTCCCCAGTGCTGGTTTCCTGCAGTGAGACCCTTGGGGTTATACTGATAGTACAGATGCCAAGTGCCGTTGCTATCACGAAACATTCCATTGGGATCGTTCATGAAATCCTTGGGAGGAGAGAAGTGAACCTGGGGACGGTACTGGCCATCATAATCACCAACAATAGGTGTGCCGGTCGGAACCTCGGGTTGGCTGGATGTAGTTGAAGCCTTGGAGGAGGTATCCTTGGCAACAGACAGCCCATTCAGATGGGCAAGGCCAACAAGGACCGACAGAAGGAGACTCTTCATGGTGGAGGATAGAGAAACGGAAGCAGCTGGGGACTGTGTTGCATCCTGTTGCAAAGCTGGGTTACGAACGTAGTATATAAGCGTCTGGGGCACACATCGTGTCCTCCAATCCCAAACATTTACGACAGCACCGGATATTTTCTCTCCGGATATTTTCTCTCCGGATATTTGCTCTCCAAGCCGACGAAAACTGCGTCATTCCCCGCACCCTCTACCCCAGCCGCTCGAAAGCTGGAGTATCCCCCGTCTTGGCCTCGCTCACAATGGGGTGAATGGGTGGGTTAAAGCTGGGGCAAGCGGGGGAATCAAGGTTTCGTTTCTAGCGCGGGCCGATAACGTAGAGCCATTGCCGGGTTCCGGGGCTCACGAAGATACCTGTCGGACCGACAATCGCCAGCTTGGGCAATATCCTCTGCAGATCGTGACCCGTTGAACAAACCCTCCACAGACAAGCGCATAGAGGCCAAGACTAATGCCCCCAGATTCAATTTAATGAAAGTAAAGCAGTTATTGTCTGCTGATCGCCTTTCACCGCCGATCTCGGCAGTTTCTATGCCTCCAATCTCCCGTCTGATTACTTTGTCTGGGTATGTAGGGTATCTCAGGAGCATTCGCCTTGGCGTTGATGCAGATTACATCGTCGTCTTCTACAACAGCGGAGACACCGCCCCTGATCGCCTCAATTACAATATGACAAACCAAGAAGCTGTTACTAGTGCCCATCAGCAGCGTTACATTTGTACGCAACCCCCCTTTCGATGCACTAGCAGGGACGAGCTGCTCGGACATGCCCGGGGCCGATTCTAGATCCCTCGTCCCGTACGACCATCACGATGGTCTAGTCATGCAGAATCAATCCATGATTCTGTGCCTCGCATAAAGAGCTCTCCTTGTCCGATACCCTTGCTTTTCCTTCAAGGTGCAAGCTCTCTTTACCAATGATCTTGACTACCCCTCCTCCTGAGGCATTATTACCGCGGACTATTCAGTTGTGTACGCTAATTTGAATTGGGTTGTCAAGAGAATATACCATCTCGTGACCTTGGCCAAGCGACTGCCATGGCTCTACGTTCTCGGCCAACGTCCGTTCTGTTACGGCTAGTTGTGAGCTGTCGAGCACTATACCAAATTTTCCTTTGCCCTTTGGTGAAGGAGTCACTTCAAAGGGTCAATCGCTAAGAATGCCGCTTTCAGTGCTCCTTGAGGGGTTTCATTGTCGAGTAGGAAAAGAAGGCTGCCGCAATCCCGGGGTTCAAGATCAGACAGTAGTTGAGGTTCAAGCTCGTAATGAAATACAAACTCATACCAGTGCCAGTGCCAGGACCCATGATTTCTGGGATTCCACGTATATTCTTTAAGTAGTCATGCTTGCGGGGTTCAGAGTTAGACATTGTAGTCAAGTTCGCCTCCAATATTATGTCAGAAGCAGAGTTATCACCCTGCTCTCTTGTCGCCAAATGGCTTCCCATCCAATCGTTGGTGGTAAACAAGCACATTCCAGGAGCCGGATCTCCCCGCGGACTGCATAGCCGATTCTTCGTATACTTTGGCGTTGTCTCCATGGGCAGTCACCGAACACTCCAAGATAGTGCTCGATAGCTCTTGTTTAAAGCAGCCAAGTTATGAGGTAAAGTTATGAGGTAATCTGTTCGGTCTGGTGGAAGGGTAAGAGCGAAATGTGCTGGGATTTGGGTGTCGATTGGCTATGAGTACTCAATGATTAGACCGCTAAAAGTTGAAGATCCAAAGGTTCGTTCTATTCTTCAGTAACGAGACTGCCCTCGAGTTGGCGGTAAATTCGATCAGGGTCGAATCCCTCAAGTTCATCCCCTCTCAATGACCATCCACAGGATTTAATGAAAGCTTGAACCTCGCTCTGCAACCCTTCTATGTCTACAAACCATCGACTTTGACGGTGACTGCGAGGGTCGACTGATGGGATAGTTCGAGGCCCAGTGGCAGTTCGGTAGTATGTTGCCAGCGTTGGTCTGTTGCGTACGCCTCGAGCCATGCCGAGGGTGGAATGAGTTCGGTTGCCTTGTGTAAAGTTGAGAAGAACGAGATGAAGTGGGAAGAGAGCTAACTTCTTCAAATGCGGAACGCTCACGTGAAAGTCGTAGCCACGAGAAAACAAAGGCTCCACTACAGTAAAATGAGGCATTGGACTGGCTTCTACAGTGCGGACGACGAACTGATGAGAACGGAGATCTGTAGGCTTCGAAGCGACTAGTGTCACTTGCCAGGGGCGAGGCTAGTCTGGTCGAAGACAGATACCACCTGTTGCGAGGCGCTTGTAGGAGTCGAACCGAGTCTACTACAGCTATTCATGTATAAGTACTATATATCTTTCGGCAGTCCTTTCCACAAAGCCAAAGCGCTGATTCAACAGCTACAAAGATTGCTCTGTAGGGTAAGCACCAGAACGCCTGGAAACGGATTCTCCGGACCGGATCAAACCCTTCAGCGGGTTAAGATGGCTGTCTCGCTGATTTGAAATAAGCCTGTGTCTGGTTCATTAGTCTCGTATCTGAGAACACCGCCTTGACCGTACCTCCTTCAGCTGTTGTGCTTACATATAAACCTACCGCTGTTTGACGAGATATGGGTGCGGGCCTTGAAGTATCATGGTGATATATACCAAACTGGCCCACAGATCATCCAAACAGTATTTGTTGTGGGACAACGTGTGCGTTACTTAGATTTAGAGGAAACATTAAATCTGAACTGATTTGAATATTTTATGACTGGCTTTACCCATAAATGCCTTGCTATGACCAGGACATAGCTTGTGACAGCCATCATACGACAAGGTATTTGCATAAGAAAGCCACGTTCAAACATGTTCTGTATGAATCGCTCCTTCAGATGATTTCTTGCCTGTTTGGTACATCTCTTGTGAAACAGGGTCTAGAAGACCTGAATCACCATCGAAAATGCAAGCAATCTCCTCCAAGCTGTACCCCTTAGTTTCAGGGAACAAGAAGTAAGTAATTCCAAGGAATATGAGCAACAAAATACAAAAGACAATATAATACTTCCAGCCAATGTCATCCAACCCGATAGGGTTTACAAAAGACGCAATGATCAATGAGCCATAGATGGCAAATAGCTCAACGGCAATGCCCTTTGACCGTAGAGAGTAGGGGAAGATCTCGGTCGGGTAGCCAAAGAGAAGAGGGGTCCAGGCTATATCATAATGGAAGTAATATATAAACAGACAAACAACAACGACAATGCCTGCTGCCTTATTCTCTGTGTCAGAGTTGATGGCGGAGCATGCTGTCCAGACGATGTAGGACACCAGCATGCCTATACCAGACCACAAGAAAAGTACCCGTCGACCAAGACGGTCAACAAGAAAAGCGGCACTGAGAGCAGCCCCAAAATTGAAGATTTGGAGAAGCCCGTTGATCAGAGTCTGGTCAAACGTGTCGGTGATGCCCACGGTATCAAGAACAAGCGTCAGGTAATAAGACACGACTCCAATACCATTCCACTGCGCCATGAGTCCAGTGCAGACGGCAATCAAGGTTCGCTTGCGATTTCCCGGAGTGCTGACTAGAGCAGACCATCCTGTAGACTCGGCCGACTTTTCTCTCTGTATGGTCTCGACAATCTCCGAGAGCTCTCGGCTGACCAAGGGACTATCTTCGGTACAAGGATCGTGATACTCTTTGAGAGTCGCCGAGGCCTCGTGGGTTCGTTCTTGAGCCACCAGCCAGCGCGGAGACTCAGGAAGCCACCAGAAGAAAGCAAGCTGAACCAAGGGAAAACAGGCTTGAAGAGCAGACGGGAGTCTCCAGGAAACGGTACTTTGGTAGACCTGAGTCCCAAACGTGGTCCACGATGCCAGGATAGCACCGAGATAGTACAGTGTCCAGAAAGCCGACGTGTATTTGCCGCGATGCGTCGGATAAGCGAGTTCGGCAATGAGCATTGGACTTGGCTGAACAACAAACATGCCGCCGAACCCGACAATGACGCGTGATACGACAAACATTGCATATGTGATAGAGGCAGCCTGAAGCGCCGAGGCAATACATATCATGATGATCCCGGCTAGAAGAACGGGCTTTCGACCGAATTTGTCGGATAAAGTGCCGACAAGAGGAAGCGCGAGGACAGAGCCGATGGATTGGGCGGCGTTGATGAGGCCCAGGACCTCGCCTTGGGGGTCATCGAAATATTCGCGCCATTGAGGCAACGATTGGAGGCCATTCATCAAGGAGCCTAGCACCGCCAGTTGTCAGCAGAGTCCAGCTTGTGCTGATGGGTAATCTCACCATCATATCCGGATACAGAGCTCGAGAGGAGAGGGATGAGGAGTAGGAGATTCAGGCGGAGGAGATGAGGCTGCTGGAACCAGTACTTGTCAGACTGGGGAAGCACCTCGGCGAGGGCTCTGCCAACGATTTTGGCGTCGCGTTCGACTTGAGAGGCCATTTCAATCCAGTTTTTTAGAAGATGGATAAAGCAATAATACCAATGATTCAGTCTAAGATTCAGCAGTCAGGTCGGCACAGGGGGGCTTGTGTCCCATTTATTATGTGAGGAGCACTGCAACTTCTCGACGGAACCACAGTGGAGCTCTTCCCCATAGACGGGGATGAAACCTGGGGTAACTGGTCCGGGGGATCGGCAAGCTAGCTACGGAGGGAGCGGCCCGTGTCCAAGGGTGACTGTCGGCCGGTCGGATAATGATTACCATGTGGAGCTTGGCTCAGGGTTTGATGATGCTCTCTCTGGTCGGAGATGTCTAGTCTATCACGGCAGTGTGAATGAAGGATGTGCGCAAACGCGCCATGTTTAGTTAACCAAATTGGTAGCTTTGTAATCTCGTAACTCTATGGCTAGTTGAGCAACGGATGTCTTAATCTTTTCTTCGGCATACTGCTACTTGTGGCAAGGCATAGACAGCTAGAATGATCAAAAGAGTGATGCGCGCTTTTCGCTGCGCTAGTACTGTGATGACATGACAGTTCAAAATTCAGCCCCCCACTGACCATCTATCGAGCAGTATAACCTCCATCAATAACAAAGTCTGCGCCTGTAGTATACGAGCTACAATCACTCGCAAGATACAGATAGATACCCTTGAGCTCTCTCGGATCGGCATCTCGCTTTAGAGGAGTCAGACTAAACCACTCCTCCTTCATCTCAAAGGGACAGTCCCCAGAAATCGCCGTGTCGATATATCCCGGGCTCACCGAGTTAATGCGCCCTCCCCACTTTGCCCACTCGACCGACAGGCTCTTTGCGAGGTGAATGCATCCCGCCTTGCAGGCATTGTAGCAGCTCTGCTCTTGGGGGACGTTAGCAGCATGGCCGCTCATACTGGCGGTGATGATGGCCACACCATGTCTCTGCTCTCGGAAGACTCGACCAGCAGCACGCACGCAATAGTAAACGCCGTCAAAGTCGATGGAACGGACGTTATCCCAGTCCTCTATCTTATCGTCCAAGCCCCCGGCCTTGGTAGGAACCCCAGCATTGGCGATGATCACGTCCAATCGGCCAAAGTCTCGGACGACCTGATCAACAGTAGCTTCTACTTGAGCATGGTCTCGCACGTCAACTCTGTATGTCTTGACCTTGACTGAAAAGTCGTGGACGAGCTGCGAAGAGAGCTTGTCTCCTTTTTGCGACGAGTAATACCAAAGAGCCAACTGTGCTTGGTGAGCATACAAGGCGAAAGGCACAAATAAGGAGACTGGGGCGGACGAACATTAGCACCAGCTTCGGCAAGCCCACGGGCAACCTCGTAACCGATGCCACCACAGCCTCCAGTGATGATAACTGTGCGGCCATCGAGCCTCAGGGACTTGAAGACGCTATCATGGATAGGAGGGTTTGGGTTGCGGATGGACTGGCGCCCATTGGTTCCGTTGGCTTGGGCCATGATGCACAGGTTGTACCAGTAAAACAAGACGAACAACAGGCAAAGAAATCAAGGACGGAACCAAGCATAGATCCCCTAGGAACGTTGGTAGCGAGCGCAACTAATATACCCCAAGCCTTGGACTTACCTCTGTGGGTGTAAATAAAATACAACGGATTACCCACTCCGTCCGTTCTTGGTTTTAGTTACGAGAGCGCACAAAATGCATGCGACGGCTTGCTTGAGGGGACTGGGCTTATATCTGAATCATCCGTAGCCTTGTAGTCTACGTATCAACGCCATTATCTGCGATGCACTAGACATGCTCAATGCTCTCAATCAATAGATCACACCGTCCTTGACTATGCCTCACCACATAATCTCCATTAACCATGTCGTTTTCTTCAACTCTTTTGACCGCCTTGTCCAATGTGTGCTCGATACCAGCCTGAATGTGTCGCTCGGCGACCCTCTTCCTTGCCATTCCTGCCTCGACATGAACAAACCAACGGTCATCAACCAAGCCAGCAATATCCTTCCAAGGCTCCTCATCGCTGAGCAAGTAATTTCCTTCCAGGATACAAACCTGAATCTCCGAACGCACAGTCACCCCGTCGGGCACAGGATCCTTGACGGCGTGATCGAATGACGGACAAATGACGGCGGCTTCACCAGCGCGGCGAAGTCTCCGCACCAGATCTACAACGCCTAGCCCGTCAAAGGTCCAAGGAGCTCCGCGACGGGCGAGAGCTTCCGTCGCGTTGGGCCAAGAGCGGAGCGTTGCCAAGGGAAAGTGGAAACCATCGGCGGATAAGGCAATGATTGACGGTCCGTCGGGTAATGACGAGATGAGACTGGTGACTTGATGGGCCATCGTTGTTTTGCCGGATCCTGGGGGTCCGGCAATGGCGATAAGGAGACGGGCATCTTCGCCCTCTGCTGATTGCTTCTTGGACCATTGCTGCACGATACGTTGTGCCAGGAGTTGGTAGGTAGTCTCCATTTCTTGACTGTCGGGTCGAGATGCTATTTGTGAGAGACTAGCCTACTCTCACCATCAAAACATAGAATCGTAGACAGCCGCCTTTAACACTTCATGAAGACGCATTACGGGCGTCTGTCACCCTCACCCAAGTCGCACCTTGGTACAGCGACGGTTTCTGTCGCCTTTCAATTAGTTACCCCGCCTCTATATCCACGTTGATCAGATACCCCCATCATAAAGGCCAGTTTGCTCGTGTCTGAAACTTGAAACCCAAGGCTGATTAGTTGCTTTTTGAATACCAATAATCGAGAAATCATGTCTGAGATAGTAAATTCCCATCCCTTTCCCTTCTCATTACCCTGGTGTCGAATACAACCTGACAATAGCAGAACCACGCTTTCGTTCTCCAGGACATCAAAGACGTGAGCTTTGAAGAGCGCCCTGTACCAAAGCTGCCAGACCAACACCATGTCCGTGTTCACGTCGAGCAAACAGGTATTTGCGGCAGTGACGTTCACTACTGGCAGCGCGGCCGCATTGGTGACTTTGTCCTGCAAAGTCCCATCGTTCTTGGCCACGAGAGTGCAGGCACTATTGCTGAAGTTGGATCCGAGGTCAACAATGTCAAAGTCGGTGATCGGGTCGCCATTGAACCTGGCGTCCCCTGTCGGCGATGCGATTACTGCCGCGCGGGCGAGTACAACCTCTGCGCTGACACCGTCTTCGCTGCCACGCCGCCTCACGACGGTACCTTGCAGAAATACTACACGGTCGCGTCTGACTACGTCTACCCGATCCCAGACCACATGTCTTTTGAGGAGGGCGCCCTCGTTGAGCCCGTGGCGGTAGCAGTTCAGATCACCAAGGTTGCTGATCTCCGAGCTGGCCAGACCGTGCTCGTATTTGGCTGCGGTCCTATCGGCATTCTCTGTCAAGCTGTAGCCAAAGCTTCAGGGGCGAGCAAAGTGATTGGAGTCGACATTTCTGAGTCGCGAGTCAAGCGCGCACAAGACTTTGCCGCCGATGGTGTTCATCTCCCCAGCACGCAACATCCTGAGGGACTTGACCCCGTTCACAAGGCTCGGGCTATCGGCGAGGAAATCGTCACCAAGTATGGGCTCGGCGAGGGTGCAGATGTCGTGCTGGAATGTACTGGAGCAGAGCCTTGCATCCAGGCTGGTATCTTTGCCGCCAAGAAGGGGGGTACTTATGTGCAAGCCGGCATGGGGCGCGAGAATGTTGTGTTTCCCATTACAACCGCTTGCATTCGTGCACTGACGGTCAAGGGCTCGATCCGTTACTCTACGGGATGCTATCCGCGCGCAGTCCAGCTCATAGCCAGCGGCAAGATTCAGCCAAGCAAGCTTATTACGCACCGGTTCAAGTTCGCCGAGGCTGAAGAAGCGTTTGAGCTGGTGAGGCAGGCAGACGAGAACACGTTGAAGGTTATTATCGAAGGGGTCCCTCAGTAGAGAGATGTTGTATATGCTTTATTGGGAATTAACTGAGAATTAGCCTCTCCATAACTCTCTATGTCAGGTGCGCACTGTTCTCTCAAAAGACAAGCGTAGCAGTTTACGACACCCTTTCTACTCGTGATTTCAACACCGGCACTGTTCCTTCCACATGGTCAACGTGGCGTAGCGGGAACTATTTACAAAGTACCTCATGCACGAGTAATCCCCATGAGAACCGAAAACGGAGATCACCGGCCGGCCAAACATTGCGGAGAAGGGTGGCCGTCACCCTTCCAGGTCCACCTTTTCCCCTCCGCCCAAACGCCGGGTGATAAACCTAGTCTATATCTTGGGCAGCATTGTGAGACTTTGTTAGTATTAATATGATCGCTTTTTAGCCCCTCCCTTTATTTATGCTACGTATAGCTGCCCTACTCGGTTCCTTTGCGCGTCAATCAAGCTTCCTCCATCATGGTCCTCGCATCTCATCCCAACCCCTCGGGGCCCGTACTTTCGCATTTCGCATTAAAAGGCAAGACAGCACTTGTGACAGGTGGCTCCCGCGGCATCGGCCTGGAAGTGGCAAGAGGATTGCTTGAAGCTGGTGCATCTGTTGCCGTCACCTACTCGTCCACTCCTGATGAAGAGATGGCCCAGCTGGTCAAGGATCTTGCGTCTCTCAACGTCGAGGCCACAGTCAAGGCATACAGGCTACACGTGACTGACCAGGCCATGGTCAACCAAGTCATCCAGACTGCGTCCCAAGACCTCGGTGGCCTGGATATAGTGGTGGCCAACGCGGGCATCGCAGATCACATCCCTGCTGAAGACTACCCTCAAGATAGATTCCGCAACATTCTCGACGTCAACTTGAACGGAGCATTCTGGACGGCACAAGCAGCTGCAAATGTTATGAAGGGCTCAAAGACCAGAGGCAGCATCATCTTTACTGCTAGTGTCAGCGCTATTCTCGTCAACGTTCCCCAGAAACAGGCTGCTTATAACGCGAGTAAGGCAGCGGTGGTTCATTTGGCAAAGAGTTTGGCTGTGGAGTGGACTGATTTCGCACGCGTCAACTGTGTCTCTCCGGTATGTCAAAAACTCTATTCTTGCGTCTGTTTGAAAGTCGCTGACTGAGTAAACAGGGCTTTATCGCAACTGATATGCTTGACGTGCACCCCAAAGAATGGCGGGACAAGTGGTTCGCCATGATTCCTGCGTCGAGGCTTTGTGAGCCAGCAGAGCTCAAGGGATCTTATGTGTACCTGGCAAGCGATGCGAGCAGTTACATGACGGGTAGGTCTTGCTTGTTGTCGAGAGTCGAATGCCGCTGATTTTACCAGGGGCCAATATAGTGATTGATGGCGGTTATACCCTCCCATGAATGCATCTACCATACATAAACTGTTTAACCACTGCTTATGGACGCGATATTCACTCTGTTGAGTAAAAGAAATTGCTTGAGCCGATCGCAAACGTCATGGTTTGAGAAGCTTGCGGTAAATAACAAAGTGGTGGTATTGTTAAGAACTGCCGGCATGTACTGGCTGATAGAGTTTCAGGAGGCTTGTATCCATAAGAGGCTCAATTCAAGGCTGAGAGTGCCCAAAAATAGGACAGATATATATCATAGCAATTTGAAACGAAATGACTTGGAATTTCTGCTACTTGGTCTCTTTAAACCAGCTTTTCCAAAGTTATAATTGTGCCTGTTAGCAACTAGACTCGACGACCCTTTCTTGAATCAACACACGTGACCAGCCCACCTCCCCTGTCCTCCCCTCTCAGCTCGACCTCAGGCTGATATTCTCGTTAACATTCTACTTACAGGGACCATATCAATCTCCGCATTCTAGAGACCGCATATGTCAAGAACCTCGCCTCAGTCTCTCACGAATTAGATCATAGAAGCGGACAAAAGCTAAGCCCACCATCCTTCACAAACACTGCAACATGTCCTCGGTCGGGCTATCCGACCAGGCTTGCAAAGAATGCCGACGTCGTAAGGCACGATGTGATAGAGTTCTTCCAACCTGTGGTTTATGTATCAGATATCGTCGCCACTGCCTATACGAGAAACATGCACGGACGCCTTTAACCCGAAGGTCAGTTACATGATTCGATTATTCCAAGGCTTCAGGAATCGGCAGATTGTACTAACAATACCAAGACATTTGACCGAGGTTGAGGAGCGCCTTGAAAGAGCCGAAGCTTTGATTCGTCAAATGCGCGACTTTGTACCACCAAACTCGGGGGTCTTGGAACGCCCAGAGTCTCACCCGGCGGTTGAAGAACAAGCAAATGCTGCATCATTCGATTTTTCAATTCCGCTCCCTTCTGGGCAAGAAACGGTCACAGACGAGCATGAACCCAATCTCCCAGATGCCGGAACCAACGCAACACCTCATGACATGGATCCTGGAGTTGATGTCGACAATGAGACCGGCACCCGAGGCCAAGAACCGGACCGGCAACGAATGCTCGAGAGTCCACCTTTATACGACTTTGAATGGTGCGAAAAGGAGACGGATCCTATCCATGGACTTTCGCCCAAGAACCAGATAGGAGGACAGGAGGAAAGCCCAATGTCGGATGGAATGGCCTCTCTGACAGTCAACGAACGAGACGGTGGTTATCTCGGCGTCGCATCAGGGGCCGCCATGTTACGCCTGATCAAGCCTGCAAACCAGCGTCGAGCTCCCTCACAGCCTCAGCCTGCCGAGCAGTGGGCTTTTCCCATGCCGCAGCAGCCAAGTCCTAACCGTCACATCGCCGAGACCATGATAGATGCCTACTTTCGGCTCTACCACGTCAGCTACCCCATTGTTCACGAGCCCACGTTTCGGGCTCAATACAGTGAACTGATCACTCGGCCAAACGGGCCATGCTGGACGATCCTCGCCTACGTGGTAGCGGCTATTGGTGTGTGGGCGTCCTCAAATGCTTCTAGCCAAGCACTTGACATGACTCTCTTCCATCGAGCTCGCTCAATGCTCAATTTCGATTACCTCGAGGTTGGTAACTTGACCTTGGTCCAAGCCCTGACTTTGATCTCCAACTACCAGCAGAAGCGCGATAAGCCAAACTCGGGTTACAACTATCTCGGCTTGGCTGTCAGGATGGCCATGGGCCTGGGGTTGCATAAAGAGTTTGACGGGTGGAACATATTGCCACTGAACATGGAGATTCGTCGAAGGGTTTGGTGGTCTCTTTGTGTTTTCGATGTTGGTGCTACTATAACCTTTAGCAGGCCTGATGTCTGGCCCTATGAGGGAGTCGAGATATCATATCCCCTCAACGTGGATGATAAGGTTGGGCTTACATGACACTACGGCAATCTCCATTTGCTAACTCGGCTAGGATCTCACGGCTGCATCTCAGTTCCAGCCTCCCGAGAGCAACTCCATCACGCCGTACACTGCCGTCTCAACGCAAGCCAGATTCCACGTAGCTGCACACAAATGCTACGAAAAGATCATCTCTAGGCCGTTTCCCACCGCCGAGGAGCTTCTGCGTCTTGAAGCTGAACACATTGAGCCTTGGCGCTTTTCGATACCGGCGTATTTTTCTGAACAGCAAAAGCTGCCTCCACGGTACGCACTCTGTCAGGCTGTCATGTCTTGGAGATTGCGTAATCTACGGATTGTTATGTACCGACCCTTTGTTATACGGAGAGCCCTGAAAGGTCGAGCGGGGTCTGACGCCGCGAGCCACGAGGCTTATACTCGGTGTTTGACCGATGCCGAATCATCGATACAGATGATTGCGGAGTATTGGCGAGAGCAAGAGCACAACAGACTAGCTGCTTGGTACGCTCTGTAAGTGGTCTTGTCGCCTCCCATTGACAATCGAGAGTCCAGTAACTTACGTGCTCCCAGATACTTTCTGTTTCAGGCAGCTCTGGTTCCCTGCATATGTTTGCGGAACGACCCTAATGCGACAGAAGCCCAAAGCTGGCGCCGACAGATCACGTCTTCTCTCCACGTCATCACGGCTTTATCGTCGTTCAGTACCAGCTCCAAGCGTTGTTATCAAATAATCTTTGATCTTTGCGGCAAGTATCTGGACTCTCATCACGCTGAGCCACATTCAATCCGGACAGATACAGATAGCGCTGAGTCTACTGAAGAAGTTAGTGACCAATTTGGTATGCAGTCTGGACCATGGGTAGAGACTCAGCCTGTCAACGAGAGTCCCCAGACTCAGTTGAATAATATTATCAATATGATGTGGCCGAATGTACATCCTATAGAGGCTGCAGATGTGGTTATGGGCGACCAAGCGGGATGGCTGGAGTTTCTTAACTCGGATGCCTCTATAATATGAGGTATACTTGATATCTAAATCATTAGTATCAGATTCTAGAACTATTCTTAAGATTATTAACGCAGCTTGCCTTTGTGTAGAGTATATAAGTATATCTATATAGAAAATAGAGAAAATTAAGTCACTATTAGATAGTTATAATAGATGAAATCCAGAGCAAAGACATCTTATAATTTAAGAGGTAAAGATTATATCTACTATTTACTAGTAAATATATTAGTCTATATTAAGTATTATCTTATATAAAAGCTACATAAACTTAGCGAGCTAAACGTAAGGTGTATGTGGCATACTCTAACACGACAGCTTTCTGCTTAGTCTGTGTCTTCTCCTGTAAGGCTGATCTGCATCAGTATTCGGGTTGCGTTATCTTTCGCTCTCTAGTATAGCAGCGACAGAGGCAGCTGAAATTAATAAGCTCGCTCGCAATCAAGGAGACGACCGGGACAATACCAGTACGAGGAATGATAGAAATCACTCTCCACACAGGTATCATTGGCTTACAAGAATTATAAATGAGAATAAGGACTTCGGCATCTTCCGACGCTTCAATAACTTCAACATCATTAAGACAATGGCCCTACAGGCGGAGATAGTTGAGCTACAGTACCAGTCTCGGTCAAAAAGCAAGAATGACGGTGACGATAAAAAGTTATACGCAGGTGGCTTTTATTTCCCTTTCTAGACTACCTATGAAAGGCTGCTAATATATTCACAGCGTGAAAGCTATGGGGAAAACGCTGGCTATACTTAGTACGATCTTTTATCAATGCTACCATCTAAAATTGTCGAATATAGTTTAGTACCCATCCTTATCTTAGGGTTTACTAAATTCTTAATAGGCCTCCTTAATTCGAAACGCCCTACTATTCTATTGAAGGTCGTGTTGCATCAAAATTTCAAAACAAAATATCAAGTGTCTCATCCCTGCTCCTCCGAGGACTCGAATAACTTCCCAACAGCTTGACTCACAATCAGCAGCTTTCTGTCGTGGTACCTAGGAGCAACGAGAGATAGCCCAATTGGCATCCCATTCTCGCCGGTGAAGCCGGGAACGTTGATGACGGGGTTATGCAATGCCTATGAACAAGATGTCAGTTCTACTATTTCGCTTAGTATAGGCTCCAAGTCACATTGTATTTACCGTCCAGATCAGGTTGAAAGCGGCGCTCCCCGTAGACTCAATACCTTGCGGTGCCTCATCCGGTACGCTGGGCGTCAAGACTGCATCGTACTTGGAGAGGATGGCATCCACTACTGGTCTTGCTGCCGCGATGTCATCAGAAGCTTTAAGTTGTGCAGCTCTAGAAATCTTGAGATGGTTCTCAACATGGCCAACAAGCTGATCGGCGATGCGGTGTTTGTCTAGCCTATACTCGGGCAAGAAGGCTGTTCTGCCATCAGAGTTGAAGACTAGAGAGTGCCACTTGGGCAAGTCTTGGAGGTGTTCGGGCAATTCAATCTCTTCCACCGTGGCGCCACTCGACCGCAGAAGCTCAACGGCGTTATCCATCGATCTCACCAGACCAGAACCTGCTTGTGGCCACACCATGGTTTTGCAGATGGCAAACTTGCCATTCCGGATCGTATACCCCGTGTCCGGAGGCTGGTCGTCTTCCAAAGCAAAGACGTCGGCGAGCAGGTTGAGGTCGGCCACGCTCCGAGCATAGATTCCAAGCGTATCGAGTATGAGCGAAAAGACCTTTTGGCCCTCCCTTGAGATAGAGTTCCACGTTGGCTTGAATCCATAAATGCCATTAAAGGACGCCGGACGGATGGTGCTTCCTCCAGTCTGGGTTCCAAGGCTGATGGGAGCCTGAAAGTCGGCAACAACTGCTCCAGAGCCCGATGACGAGCCTCCAGGTGTGCGTGTGCTGTTGTGGGGGTTTGTCGTCTGGGGCCCGCGGGTTGTGGCTGCAAATTCAGTGGTGGTTGTCTTGCCTAGAATCAACGCACCGGCATTGCGCAAGATGATGATACTGGCTGCGTCTACTTGAGGGGCGTCGCCCTCGTAGATGGGGGAGTTGAACTGCGTGGGCATGCCTAAAGTTTGGTTTAGGTTGTCAGCATATCACATTACCATGTCATATCCTCGCCTGTTATGCGAACTCACCCTTGGTGTAGATGACATCCTTGACAGCGATCGCAACGCCGTGCAGAGGACCACGGCCTTCCATTGGAATTTGGTCCAACCTTCGAGCTTCCGAAAGCACCTGATCGTGGTTGATGTAAGCCCAGCCTTTCACGACCGGATCGCGCTCTTTTATGCGTTTCAGAAGCGACTCCACGTAGCTTTCCACCGAGAGTTGTCCATCTCGGACTTTTGCAACGACGTCTGTCGCGGAGAGTAGGTATGGTTCGACCAACATGACGATGAACTTTTCAACTAAGATACGTAGTTGTGACTTCTGTTTTCCAGTGTAGAGCAGAGAATTGGGCAGAGGCTTCATCAATGGAAGCTGTTTTTCCTATTGCTTCTTATGTTGAAACACCCACTACGTAGTATGGTGCGTCCTCAACGGTTGTGCCGTTTATTTCCGGTCATGCCAATCCCGTCTCCGATCGGCGTGAGCGACGCCAAGCTCCCGTCCACCTTATCTTTCGGTCGGTACATTTGCACCCGAAGCGGGGGATGAGGGGCCAGAGATAAGCTTATCGCTATGCCAGTAGGGGTCGTCCGCACTACAACCGGGTTTATCTAAACTCTAGCCGTATTACCGGATTACAGAGATTCTGCTAAGTTCTCTAACGCAGTCAGTCGGCTAGGCTTAGATCAGTTTGTCTCCTGGAGGTCGTTACGAAATATAGAAAGATAACCAAGCCTAGTTTGCAACATTCAATTTGCGCACTTAGTCATATGAGATTGTCTCGAGCTATGCGGTTCAGATATTTGTTGATTGTTATCTTTCACTTTGAGAGGTAGGGTAGGTAGCAGAATGTGACCAGGATATCTCGCTCTAAATAGTTTAATTATAGAAAAAGAATTATGACCATAAAAACAAAACCAATCAAATACTACTACTGATAAGAACAGAAATGGTAAGTGAACCGATGAGAGTATTCCATCATTGTTCACGACATATTGTCTCCTTTGGTTCTCATGTCCACCTCGCCCTCAGTCTTCTCCGTGGTAGGAGAATCCTGAGCATAGATGACTTGGCCTTCCCTCTCATCATCGTAAAAGCCTTCCCGGCCGTCCTTGGCCAGCCACTCCCAAGTCTTGAGCAGCTGATCGCGTCCAGCCGGAAACACGCGAATGTTGACAAACTGAACACCAACAGCGTAGACCACTCCGCCCGTCACAAATGTCAGCAACCAGCCCATCATGTACATGTAGCGCGATGCATCAGTCAGGAGCTGCGGCTGGTACTCTCCAATCAGCCCAGGGAGGCCCATGGTCGTCCCCAAGATCCAGGCCAGGCAGCCTACCCAATTGACGCCGGACCAGAAATGGTAGAGTCCACCCTTGCTGCCGTCGTAGCAAGAGGGCACGTGGATGTTGCCTTTTCGCACGTAGGCATAGTCGACGATGATGACAGCACAGAGAGGCGCCATAAAGATGTTGTAGCTTCCGAGGAAAGACAAAAAGTCCTCGGCGTTGGCCATCAACTTCCAGGGAACGACACAAATGCCCAGGATGGCGCAGACAACCTGTCCTCGTCGGATCGTCAGCCAGCGTGGGAAAAGGCCCGTCATGTCGGAGCCAAAGGGGATCGAGTTCGCTCCAAAGTTGGTGGCAAAGGTACCCAGCAGAAAGGCCAGGGCCAGGAAAAATACACCAGCCCGAGCGCCAGGAGTCCAGTGATGGTCAAGGATGGAGTCCAGCAAGTCCCAAATATTCCAGTATGCCTCTCCCCAGACAGCTTGCATTGAAGCGGTCGATGCAAGACCAAGAAAAAAGACGATAATTGACGAGACAAGGACACTGACACCCTGCAGAGGACCTGCATCACGGGACTTTTGGCAATATCGCGCCAGATCGGGCTGGTTAACCAGCATAGGCGAAAGGCCGCCCATGATGACGTTGATGCCCGACATGATGCTCCATCCGAAGGGAGTCGTAGAAGCGGCTGCCTTGGCTTCTTCGGATGCAATGTTCATCCCGTTTAGGCCACCGCCGTTGGCCATGCACCATCCAAAGATGGCGAACGCAGCAATGGGCATGGTGATGCCCTTTACTGTGAATACATAATGGATATTCCGCGGATGAACCCACATCTGGACGATTGCTTCATTAGCTTCTCGCCTTCACAAGTTCTAGGCTCTCAGAAACAAGGGGTGATAGGGTCAACATACAAACGGAAACTCCAGGAGCCAGACAATGAAAAATGCCAAGAGGACCTTGGATGTTATGTCTGCATTTGCGTCGAGCGTGTTTGTAAAGTTTTCCCATGAACTACCGAAGACGCATCGAAGCATAACCGAGAGAATCGATCCGCCGTAGAAGGTCTGGATGCTGTACAGTCATCAAGTCAGCTGAGATGTCTGGTATTATCAACATGGATCGTCTGCATATCACTTACCCGTACCAAACGATACAGACAATAGCTCGGATGAAGATGAAGAAGTAGGCGCCATACATGCCCATGCTTGACCGAGCGAGAACGGGGCTAATATGTATCAAACCAGACGTTATTTCTAAGAACTATTCATCAGAATGGGGAGGTTACTTACAAACCAATGTGGTACTGTACGCCAGGTCTGGCCATGCACACGACGACAAGCGATGCGAGCAATGCTCCCAGGACACACGACACGAAGGACTGCTGCCAAGTCTGCGGTAGTCAAGTCAGTATTCTCAAGATGATGCCTTATTCTGGAAAATGCCTATACGTACCAGGCCAACGGCAATGAGCGATGAGCCCGTATTCCATCCCGTAAGACTAAACTGGTTCGAGAACCAATAGAGTGGCAAGTTGTACCTTTGAGAGTTGTTAGCACAATGACTGGCAAATCTTGCTTGCTTTGCAGTCAATAGCTTACCATGTCCAGTTACGGTGCTCTGGGGGCGTGGGTTCTAGATCCTTATTCGACCATCGTTCACTTCCAACCTGAGCGTGGCCGTCGGCGGCTTTGGGTGCCTTGACAAAGTTGACGAAAGCTTCTTTGGATTGAAACGGAGCCGTGAGCTCGCTCCTCGACGGAAAAGTAATCATGGTAGACAATTCTTGGCGACAGTTTAGATCAGACCGTGCTGTGTGAAACCTTGTGCAATATCTACTCAAATCTTGATGCGTAAATTATTGGGAGCCGCTCCATTCATAACTAATAGCCCATCCCAACAAGATGATTTACTCTAGTATAAGAATAAGCCTTGGCGAGCTACCGCGTAGATTCGCAACGTCAATCAACACTCTATCGGCTCTTTTTCTCCCGATAGACGGTTTTCATTTTAGTCTAGTGCGGTGCTCCCTAAATGCGAAAACCGGACAGGAAACTGCCCTTTTAAGCGATAAAAGGCGGGGGATGCAACGGGGTCCGATTGGAGATGTTAGCAGATAAGAAGCTGGGGCCAATTATCGTCAAGACTGGTCGATAACAGTTCGAGGGAAACCGGTGAATATCTTTATCAAAGCCAATGCGGATCTTCTGGTCAAGCGTCTATCATGCAACGCTGCAGGGATTGGCCTGTTTGTTAGCAAGCTTAGGCAAAGATAAGGCCAACCAACGATAATGGGTGTTTGGCGCGCTCCACCCACACGCAAACCTGTAACTTACGTTTTCCGGGGTATGGGGAACATTGACTTTTCCCAGGTCTTATCTCCATCTCCATCAACTGTTACCCCCGTTTTCAATCGGCTCGAAGGCTACCGACGATTGATCGGAGCGACGCACATGGCCTATCGTACTGTATCTCCCTGTGAGTCAACATCTCCCCATGGTCTCTGCTATGCCTCATTATACCGAAAAAATCCGTCAAAGCTGGTGCAGCTCAGTTGGAGAGAGGCTGTACTAAGGACCGAGGCGGGATTACCAGGCTTGGTGGAGGTGGAGGTGGCTAGGGAGAGATCATTAACAGGTTTGCCTCGTTTAGTGCTGCGTTGTCAAAAAACCCCAATCACTATCTCAGAAGCCTGACACATCGCGCCATTTACTTGGCTTCGAAGACAGAATATGATAGCCATGGAGTCTAATGGAACTGCTCGTCGGGTGACCGCAGATGCCTCCCGAGAAACGACCTACCCGACGAACCATGGTGAAACTGTGAGCAACGATTATTCCACTTGTCAAGGAGAAGCAGTAGCTTAGCACTGATGCGATCTGCAGACATCTATGAGAAGACAGTCAGAATCCACATCAGGTGTTCCCAGTCGAAAGAGCCGCGTTGCGCTGGCCTGCAAGCGGTGCAAAAGGCGAAAGCAACGGGTAAGACAGGAACCTTGGCATTCACGACAACCGTAGTGCAGCATTCTCACTAGAAATCTTTTAGTGTGACGGCTCGCACCCAGCGTGCAAGTCGTGCGAAAGAGTTGGCACTCCATGCATCTACGAAAAGGCAATTCGACCACAGTATCCGGGTGGCAAGACATTGTACAGCCTTAGTGCCCTTTTGCGTGTGATGGTATTTTGTCTGACCCGTAGAGTAGGTACATCAACGCTCTCGAGGAGCGCATCGCCTTTCTTGAAGCTCGACTGCCAGACCATGCCCACGATCACTTTGAGACACTTGTACCGTCTTCTGCCGTCGACACCCAGAGCAACGAACAGATGGACGGGCAACCATATCCCGAGTCTGGATCATCACATCGTGGTTCCGTATCCGAAGACATTGAAGGTTATGAGGATAACTCCATCATCGATGGTGTCGCCTATCTCTCTCTCTGTGCTTCAGGTACAGCTGAGACTACGCCTGATCCATCGTACTTGGGATCGAGCTCTGGGGCAGCCATCGCAAGGATGATACAAAAGTCTGTGTTCCGCAACTCCAGACTCGGTGGATCAAGATCAAGGACCTTTGCAAACCCAGCAAATCATTCCATTGATCCGTACCTCGAAAGCCTAGGGCCAGCGTTACATCTTTCTCCCGGTGAATTATCACACGATTTCCCTTTCCCGGATGAGGCCAGCCACCTCTTTGGCATATTCTTCGATCGAATGCACACCCGATGGCCCATCCTCGACAGGAAAAAGTACACTGAGCTCTTTGAGGTCCAGTATCAACAGCGCTCTTTGACCATCACCCAGAGAAGCATCATGCATCTCATCTACGCTATTGCCGCGCGCTTTGAGTACCTGACCGGCAAGCCATCCCGGGCCGACCCTGAGAAACATTTGGTGGCGGCCATAGAGCCAATGGACTACATCCTTGAGCAGCACAACCTTTCCACGGTGCAATTCCTCTTGCTGTTGGCTGTGCATGGCCAGAGATCGCCTTACGGGGCTGGTGCATGGAGTCAGGTTCGCTACGCCGTCTCGTTATGTATCGAACTCGGCCTGCATCGTGAGAGACAAGAACCCCCGGAGAATGCTGCTGCTGCGCGAGATCTGGAGATTCGCCGGAGGGCATTCTGGTCGTGCTACTGTCTGGACCGAGGGACAAGTGTTGTGCTAGGCAGGGCTTTTGCTATATCCGACAGAGACATCAATGTTGCGGTACCGTCGCCAGTTTGGCTGTGCTCTTACCTGAAACGTGGAGCTAACGCGGTATTTTTTTGCTCAGATGCCAAATCCCGGCCGCGAATATTGGGACTTGACCCATGCAGCTTCTCCTGGGTTTGATCAGGGAATAGAGTGGTGCAACATTGAACCCTTTATCCATATTATCAAGCTGGAAAAGATGCAGTCACGCATACACCGAACCGTTTTCAGAGTCGACAAAGATATCTTCTCTGGTCCCATCGAGGAGCGAGTAAAGCTGGACCAAAAGATGGTATCCATCCGCGCCGATCTCGACAGGTGGATCCAAACAACGCCTCAATCACCAAAAGACAATGGGAAGATTACTTGGCTATATGATCCTGAAAGTACTAACCAGGACGCTGGCGATTTCTACAGCCTGTAGGTGCCGAACTCCCACTCCCCGATCATATCCCATTTCCCTCAAACAGTAGGAGGCTGATTCAGGTCACCAGTCAATATCACAAAGCTGTTCTGGCGCTCTTTACAGTGTTGCTCCCGTCGCTTGCTACCACAGATCCCCGATTTATCACTACGGCGCGATCTGCCGCCTGTGTCTGCGTGGCCTACAAACGACTTAGCCAACAGAGAACCCTGACGTACACCATGATCTCACTCCACAGCTGTTTCGTTTCTGGGCTTACTCTGATGTATTGTATCTGGAAAGACAGAAGTCTCTTCAGCTACCACGTCGTCGAAGCCACGCAGGCTTGTTCCCAGAGCCTCACTGTGTTTGGGGAGAAGTGGGCAGGCGCAGTCAAATACCGCGACATCTTTGATGCGCTTTCAGGGAGTCTTCTAAAGACGCTTATGAGCCCCGGCGGCCTTTCAGGCGACATTGGAATGGGAGCTCCAGAGAGTCAGCCCTTGCAGGCCAGATTCGATCGCCAGAGCTTCAGTTCCAACCCAACCTTATCGACTCATCCATCCAGCGCACAAGATGATAATGGCCCAGAGGATATGACCATGCGAGACTTGGTCTCTGACGCAGTCAAAGAAGCATTTATGGAAGTGGATGAGGAGGCACCGGGCGGTTGGCACGGCTGGCACATGTGGAATGAGATGCTGGGCGAGGACCCTGATGCACCGGGGTTTTCCACTTCCAACATGACAGCTGGGGCGACAAAAGGATGCAAAGATATATGGAGTCTATCCCAGAGTGATCTAGATCTAAACAGAGGTTGGGAGTAGAGCGGACAATTCAGAAGCATACAATAGTAGTTTGATCAGTGACCTTGCAGCATGATTTGCGACGCACCTCGGGAGCTGACGATTCATCGACGGTGCGAGCATTAGCAAATGATTACTAGAAAAGAACGAGAGATGTGTTATTTGATATTAAAGAGTTGACTCTAACCAAGGGTTTTACACAATCATAGCACATTGTCACGAGTGAGAAGTGAGGCAGAAAAGGTAACGCAGGTAGCAGAAGTAGATGTTTTGAATGCGAACTATCGCACCAAAATCATTGATATATCTAAAGCTACATGTCTCACGCCAGTTGACCTTTCGTGTAGGGAAACTGAGCTTTGAACGCCTCGGCTATTTCAGTCCGTGTAGCCACCCACACGCCTTCCTTCTGTGCAATGTATTCAACAAAATCCTTCAGAGCCTTGTAACGCCCGGGGCGACCAATAATGCGACAATGAAGACCAATCGTCATCATCTTGGGCTCTCCAGCCTCTCCCTCCTCGTATAGCACGTCAAATGCGTTCTTGAGATGGGTGTAGAAGCTGCTGGGGTCGCGAAATCCCGTAACGACATGGAACTTGAAGTCGTTGCAGTCATAGCTGTAAGGCACCATCAGACATCCTTTGGGGTCGCCCTTTTCTCGCTCCGTGGGCAGGTCGATCCAGTATGGCACATCATCAGCATAAGTGTCGCTGGCCCACACCAGCTCTTCTCCCATCTCTTCATAGACCTGGGGAATAAGAGTGCGACTGTGGGGCGAGGGCCGGCCGTAGTACCAACCCTTGGGGGCGTAACCCGTGAGGGCCTTGAGACTGGAGATACCCTTCTTGATGTATTCCTTCTCCTTTTCAACGGACCAATCGTGATGATCTACCCAGCGGTATGCGTGTGAGGCTACGTCATGACCCTCCTCGACGCAACGAGTAGCGACCTCGGGCTGCTGTTCAACAGCCTGTGCAACGGCGTAGAGCGTAAACTTCATCTTGTTCTGATTGAAGAGCTTGAACAGCCTCCAGAAGCCGACTCGTGATCCATACTCGTATTCAGACTCGCCGTTGTAATCACGCTCATTGATGCGCGCCAGTCCAGGATGCTCGCGAAGGTTTGTCTCGGAGACGCCATCACCACTCTGGACACATCGCTCACCGCCCTAAGATACAGTAACAACAGTAAGTAATCACATCCGGTTTCATGCAATAGAGCACACATGTTCACCCTGCGACTTACCTCTTCATAATTGATAACGAACGAGACGGCGATTTTGGCATTGTTGGGCCACTTCAACCCGACTAGTCCTTTCTCTCCATATCCTTTGAAATCGCGTTCAAAGCCATAGTCAGGGTGGGATGCGTAAGCCTCGGGCATTTTGAGAGGTATCAGCTGACGCGGGGTTCAGCAGGGAGAATACAGTGAGTGATTGAGCCAAGCAAATGACCAGGCTATTAAATTTGACTTTGATTGATGATTAGGCCATTGACAGATTATATGCATATATTAGTACCTTTATCTCAACTGCAGCTTACTTCTCGCAACCATATCGGCTATTTTCAGCCCGACACGAATACCGGTATCTCGCCATTCGGCTCTCACCCGGCCCCCCTTCCCAGTCAATCCGACAGTGTCAGGGTAAATGCTACTAACGCCGCATCACGAATCATGCATGTTACTTTATGATAAGCAATGCGGGGTCAGATAGCACGCACTGCCTTATCTCTTGCGGTACGGAAAATATCATCCGTAAAACACATGCGATCAAAGTCGCGTTGCGTACCGGTGGGTATTATCAGTACATCTGAGATAGGAGTAATGAAGGCGCAATTCTATGTATTTCTCAGATGGGCCTGTTGATAAGAGATACCAAAGTATAGATTAGGAACGGCATTCAGGAAATATAGGAGCTGAAGAAATCACGGTACTTCTGTCTGTATGTCAAGCCCACTGATGATCAAGTATTTCTTTAACGTGACCGAGTAAAAATCAGGTGACCCACTCAGAGTGGGCCCCTTTTGTCGATCATAGAGTCTCTAGCCTCCCAATAGCTTCTATTTTCCTTCTAACACGTTTGGTAATCAACTTGTGATGCCTGTCTCATTCAGTCTATCTATCAAAGTGGGCTCGTGTCTAACCAATGCCATATCAATATCAAGCTGCTCTCGTCATTCCTGTACCCTTTTCGAGGTCGAGCTGTCCGGCGCTTTCATCCCCCGACTGGGGTTTGCCGGCTGGTTCAATTGCTGATGGCGGCACACTCTCAGTCTTGGGGGGGGCTTTGAGACTGGTATTGCCCACCCAGAGCGTGAGGAGCAGGCTCAGTCCAGAACAGGCAGTAAAGAAGACAAAGATGTAACGCAATCCCTGCATATAGGCCTCAAGAACTAGGTCCTGGTTCTTCCGGGACAGACCCATGCTGTCTAGAGAGTATGTCGACGACGTCAACTGAGATATAGCGTCGCTGTCGACAATACCTTTGCCACCGAGTTGTTTGATCAGAGTGTTGGAAAGGATAACCCCCGAGATGACTACCCCAAATGCTCCACCAATGGTGCGGATAAAGTTCCTTAATCCAGTCGTCACGGCCCGATCCTCACTGCGACCATTGGCATACATGCCCACCAGGGTAGGCTGTAAGGTGAATCCGATGCCAGCCCCCTCGACTATTAGTATGCAAATGAGCGGCCCCAGCTTGGTTTTTCGATCAAACATGAGAGTGAGCCCATTTCCCAGCGTCCAGAGAGCAAACCCTACCAGAATGCAGTGCATGTAGCTGCCTACACGACTCATGTACTGGCCCGAAAGAATAGACGTCAACGACGTGGGGATAACCACCGCTAGGATGAGGGCACCAGCAACCAGCGCATCGTAGCCGAGCACCGACTGAAAGTACAGCGGCAGGTAGAAAAAGTTGCCGAAATAGGCCAGCCCTGTCAGGAAGGACTGCAGGTAGAGTGCCCAGCAATGAGGGGCTTGATAGAGTCGGAGGGGCATGATTGGTAGCCTTGCGAGCTTCCACTCAAATAGCACAAAGAGGACCGCCAGGGCGACACTGACGATAACGCCGGCGATGAAGAAGGCTGACGTCCAGGCGTAAGTGACGCCTCCGCCAGATACAGGGATCAGCAGCAAGAGTGTCGAGGCAATGTTGAGTACAATGCCTCCGTAGTCAATTCTCTTGATCTTTTCCATGTAATCTCCAGAGCGGTGTTTGAGTGGGAGGTAGAACCAGATGATGGCTGTAGTGGGCAGACTAATGATGGGAATCATCCAAAAGACCCATCGCCATGTCGCCGATTGAACGATGGCACCGCCTAAGAAGGGTCCCACGCCATTGGCGAGAGCAATTATAGCTCCCAACATTCCTTTGAGTTTGCTGTTAGTCTAAAGACTCGTCCAATATTAAAGGCAATAGGGAGGTGTGCTGGTGAGTCTCAACGTGAAGCCCCAGGCAATGGCTAGTGTGTTGCTTACCTTGATAGTAGCCCCGATTCTGCAAAGACGTGAGATCGCTGACGATGATCATGACGAGGCTGTTTATGCCTCCCCCTCCAACACCAGCAATTGACCGAAACACATAGAGCTGTACCGGTGTCTGCGCAAAGCCGCAGGCCAAGTCCCCAACGCCCATCAGAAAAAGACACAGCAAGAGCATGGTCTTGCGGCCAAATATATCCGAAAGTCGTCCGTTGATGAGCTGGAAGGCCGTCGACGCAATCAGGAACGAGGTGCCGATCCAAGACGTTGACGTGCCTGTCTTAAGCTCGCCTGCGAGCGCAGGTGTGGCCGTGGAGACGCTTGTTTGGTCGAGAAAAGAGACAAAAAGACATACAGACAGGGCAGTAATGGATATCAAGAGTCGTTTCCTTGGCAGGTCAATGTTTCGTTGGCCGCCTATGCTCTCGGTGTCGCTGTTGTCCTCATCGTTTCGGTCGCCGACTTGGGTGCTAGAGCTGCTATCGTCTTTCGTACCCTGCTTTTTTTCATCTTCCGAGACAAGTGTTGGTGCTTGGAGGGGCTTGTGCACCATGATTTGGTCTATGGAAGGTCGAGATATGTCCATGTTCTTGGTCCGGGTACTCATGGTAGTGGTATTGACCAGCACGTATCTCTATCCCCTAGTTTGAAGAAAGAGAGGAGAGGAGAAAGAATATGCAAGATGAACAAAATGACTGTTGTCTTGGTCAAGCGCCCGATAATCTCGACATGTAGCAATACTTACGCACAGCTCCAGGGCACGGATATCGATGATGAGATTTTTGATGTCATCGTCAAAAATCTGTTGCCAACATACTAACCGCCAATCCAACGGCAAGGATGCTTATTCCCGATTCAACAAAGTCCCCGCCTACTGTTCATTCGACGAGACGCGAAACACCCCCGGCAATACCTTGACCCAAACTCGTAGGCCCCCGCCAGCCAAGAAACTGTATTTCGGGAATAAACGAGGCGGGCTTAGTGGTTTGTCGCGTCGGCATCTTCTGTTCCGATGCCTGGACAAGTCTTGTGGATGATAACGATAAGGGTGGACCACAGCGGGTGCATGCCGGGACCGTGAAGCCGAATGGCTACAGTTTGGTCGTTTTACAAAATGTATAACTCCATACTCACTACGCAGGGATTCGGTCTCTACCCGCACCTGACATCATCTCCAGCCCTACCTCTGACCCCCTGTGATCTTGCGGCCGCTGGAGCCTTCTCAAGTCATAATATTGGACAAGTTTCGAGACATCATGTCGCGACTCTTTGAGCCATTGACCATAGGGTCAGCTTCCCTTGAGCACCGTGTAGTCATGGCTCCTCTGACCAGATACCGGTGCGATGATGAGCATTGCCCTACATCCATGACCAAGGGTTGGTATCATTCTGGCACTTGCGCACATGGCAATCCCTAATACGCGATTCCTCATAGAGTACTACGAGCAGCGCGCTTGCATACCCGGCACCCTGGTTATCAGCGAAGCAACCTTTATAGCCCACAGCACAGCCGGAGCCAACAATGCGCCTGGCATTTGGTCCAATGCACAGATTGCCGCTTGGCGTGGGATTACCGACGCTGTCCACGCCAAGGGCTGCAGAATAGTTTGTCAGCTCTGGCACCAGGGCCGTGCAGGTCACATCGAAATCCTCGAAAGCAACGGTTACTCGCTCCTATCAAGCAGTGCCATCCCTGCTGATGAGTCGATGCCGACTCCACGAGAAATGTCAGAGGAGGACATCTATACCACCATCCACAACTATGTCATTGCCGCAAAGAACGCCGTTGCTGCCGGTTTCGACGGCGTTGAGATCCATGGTGCCAACGGGTATCTCCCGGATCAGTTCCTGCAAGACACTTGCAACAGGCGCACAGATGGTTGGGGCGGGAGTATCGAGAACCGTGCAAGGTTTCACATCGAATTAGCCAGGGCTATCGTTGCCGCGATCGGTGCCGACAAGACGGGGATGCGCCTAAGCCCGTACAGTGATTTTCTAGGTATGCTCATGGATGACCCAGATCCCCAGTTTCGCTACCTGGTTGAGCAACTCAAGCAACTGGGCCTGGCATATCTGCACCTCATCGAGGCTCGCATACGCGGCAATGACGATGCAGACTGCTGTGGTAAGCGAACAATCAGTTGGATAGTTGAACTCTGGGACAACACGAGTCCGGTCATCATCTCGGGCGGCTTCAACAGCGAGTCAGCCAAGACGGCTGTGGACGAAAAGTACAAGGAGTATGATGTTCTGGTTGCCTTTGGAAGATACTTTGTTGCGAACCCTGATCTTGTCTTTCGTCTCAGGACAGGTGTGAGCCTGGAAGCATACGACCGAACCTATTTCTACACGCCAAAGGTGGCAAAGGGATACATTGATTACCCGTTTAGTCACCAGTTCATGAGCAAAACATTAGCACAAGTGTAAAACAACAATTCGAGCTCTAACTACGGGAACTTCGAATGGTAACACCCCGATACAGACAATATACGTGATCATGGTCAATAGTTGAAGCTTGCGGTACGGTTGTAGCTAGAGTTGTCCTATTGAATGTGATAGTATACTTGGTAATACTTACAGTGATATATCCTCAATAGTAAGTCTAATGTCATTTGATCAGCGATTGATTCTCCTTCTTGACTGATCCGCTTCTATATGGTTCACGTCATGACACTCTACTTAGCAGTATGTGCAGGCAGTTGGAGGGCAGTATCCATGGTTGCAAGTATAGCTGCACAATCCCTTGTAAGATGCATCGAGCCCAGCAGCAGGGCAGCCCTCACGCCCATTCGAGGCCGGAGGCGACACGGCCTTGCCCCACCCGATACACTTGCACTGAGCCGGAGGGCAGTAGTTGTAACCGCAAGTATACTCGCAGAGGCCAAGATAGTTACCACTTTGGCCGTCAGCTACGGCACCCTTGATGCAAGCCTCGCCGTTGCCAGGGTTGGTTACAGTGGGTGGGTTACTTGGCTGGGTAGGAGAGGCTGGGTTGGTTCCGAGAGACGGCTTGGCCTGGCATGTCGTTACGTGCAGTCCGACAGTCAGAGATGCGAGACCATTGCTGTCGAGGGGGTCAGAAAAGCCAGCAGCAACGGTACCCACATAGGCGTTGTAGTTGTACAGGCCGCAGGGGCAGACGTTGGTGATATCCATGAGAGAAGTGTCTGACAGGACGTTGGTGCTGCCTCGCTTCAGGGTAAATGTTTGCTTGCCGAGCCCAGCGTTAACCTTGATCAGAGTCGCTCCGGCGGGTACCTCTTTTGTGACCGAATTGCCTCCGGAGTTGACAATCACCGTGCCGGCGGACTTGAGCAGGCTGACAACGTAGACAACGTCTTCCATTGACTGCCAGCCGTCAGGACGGCCTTGGAAGTAGTTCTCGTTGGGCGTGGGGGGCGCCCTGCCCGAGGTCGTATCGGTAGCATCGCAGTCGAGGCTCTTGAGGTTACGGCGGTACCAGTAGATGAGCTGATCCTTCTCGATGTACTTGGCGACGTTGGTGTCCTTGTTCTTGTATGCGGCAATGAAAGGCTTGGAAAGATCGAGCCAGCCGTTGTGAGGCATATCGTTGGCCCACTTGGATGCTCCGTCGTCGTTGTGCTTGGACTTGAGGGGCCCGATGTAGTGAGACTCGCCGTAGTCGTTCCAGGTGAGAATCTCGACCATGGGAAAGCCCTTTTGGAGGACCTCATTCCAGCGGTCAAAGATAAGGGAGCCACTCGGGAAAACCCAGTTCTGATAGGTGTTAGTGCCCCAACCAATTCAATGTCCAGATAGGAGATATCGCTTACCTTGGACCAGTCAACCTCGGGTCCGTAGTGAGTGAAGAACCAGGGTGACACAGCTGAAATTATGTTAGTCGTCGAAGGTGGTTCGAGGCAAGAAAACACCCACGCGCCATGTATTTCTTGCTGCTGCCCAACCAGTTCAAGTAGTTGTTATCACCGTCGGCAACGCTGATACTCTTCCCATCCTTGGGCGCCTTGTTATTGCCGTCGTTTGGCCAAGCCATCCAGTTCAGAGCGCCGTCAATGCCGTTGGTCGAGCCGCCCCAGGGGGTAAAGTTGGGAACAAAAAAGATATTGGAGCCTGAGGCGCTTCTCACGGCGTTGGCGTCGAGGCCATCTCCCGCAAAACTTGAGACAAAGACCCTGTTGTCAATGCGCAGCTGGGCAGGGCGATCGGCATACTTCTTGACCTTTTGGCCAACAGATGATGCATCACCTACGGGCCAAAAGTGGAAGTCGAAAGAGATGAAGACTTTCATGCCATTGCGGTTGGCCGAGTCGTACGCGTAGTCAAGCTGCGCATCCGTATAGCTGTCGGTGCCGATGTTGAGGGCAAAGGCGTCGATTCCGGCAGCCTTTGCGCGGCTCATATCATCGTCATAATCCGCAGAGCTTTCTCTGTTGCTGACAATGCCAATCTAATCATGTCAGTTGGCTAGGATGGTCAGTGCGAAAGGAGAAGCTGACCATGAAGTGGGCAAACACCAGGCGGTCACTAGACAAAGCGCGCTCAACCAGTGATTGGCTGTCGACGGCGGCTGCTTGACATGTCGTAGCAGCGAGAGCTGCAAGACCAAGGCCTCGGAAGAAGCTCGATATAGACATCATGGTAATGGTGTTTTATCCAAGAGTCGGTTGTAGAATGTTGGTGTGAGATAACTGTAGAGTATGAGCGTCTGAGGGACAGTCAGCTATCTCATATACTCCAACAGATGATATGTAACATAAGCTAAGTCTAACATGGGCATCCGAGCGGGAAGACGGTAGCGAGTGGGTCAGGAGTACATGAACGGGGCGGGCCGATGGTACGTTTCGTTCGCTCTCGTGTTATTTCTTAGGTAATCGGAAGCGAGAACGAGGATGCAGGGTTTCGAAGGATTCGCAAACTGCACACTCTGACACGATCGAACGACAAGATGATCCGAGCAGTTGCCTTATGCACATTTACAGAAGTCTAGACCAGAGAGTCCGCCGTCCAATAGCTCAACTTTGCTATAAGCATGCCTATCATAGGGATGAGTTATGACCTGTTTTGCCTCGCAAATCTCCAGTCTTGGGACTACCTGCTCAAATAGTTTAATGCGAGCTATTTTGTGGTCGCGGTAAGTATAAGAATTAGACCACGACTGATCTTCGCCCGAGCTCTCACCATCATTTGATTGCTCTTTAGGGATTTGTCCAAGTCGAGTGGTAGTTTCTTGATGCTCCGGATAGATGCTCCTGTCCTCAGCGAGGGATCTCGTATTCGGCATGGAGATGCTGCGACACATAACCCCCCAGCTTGAGGGACCAAAGGAATTGTTATCGCAGCTACCATATCGCCGTTCTCCAACCGACAGTTCGGCGTTTTTCACTTGAAAAGTGCGCTCCCTCGCGTTTTCATAAATCAACGTGGATAATGACGGGACCATCATGTGCATCCATCGTAATGTTTCGTGAATTAATGTCGTTGCGAGTGGGCCTGTGCGTGAGAACTCAGTCTGACCGATAATAGCATAAAAACCGGTTCAAATTTCATCTTCTCGGAAACCCATACGCTCACACACTTTTTTGTTCCCACTACATAAGGTTGCTGTGCCTTGAAAGAGGATACTATTGGGCTGCATCTTGATTCTTCGCTGGGCTCATTCCTCATGTATATTAGATACCCTATTCCGAATCGCCGCGATAAGCATTTCGTAAGCAGCATCGTCTCTCGCAACTGTACCACTCTCTGGCGCCTATCCTTCTGCCTTCGCCTGTCTTTCCTGGCAACTATGACGATTATAATGGATTATAATGAAGGTCCCAAGGCGAAGGACATGTGCCAATAGCGTATTCGATATACGACATCCGCGCTGATCTGCGTTGCAGAACACCCGCACCATGTAGATACCTATCCGCTGGCACTATTTCATCTTTCATTGAATATGCCTGGGGCCCAGGGCACGCGAAATTTCGATGGATATTATGACTTACACCTTGATCGATTTCATGCCAATTGAGATGAGCATACTCTTCTTCTCGTGAAGCGGCTTTTCGGGCGCGATTTGAGTTCATCCACTGGCCGGAGCCCATAATGAAAGTTCTGAGACCTCTCATAGTTTTTGCCCATCTTCACAGTATATGATACCATTTCGTGTCGTACTCAGCGGTCACAGTATTCCAATAGACGTGGCCGTCTATAACTGTACGTACATCTGGGTACCCGTCGATTGGCTAGAGGACCAATTTGGCGAGCTTTGAATAAGATGGGACAGTCGTCGAGATAGAGTTCTTCAAGTCCTCGACTGCGGTTACTCTTGCCAATAGATGCGAACCAATCAAGTTGGCTCCCAGGGCTGAAAACGTAATTTCCCAGCGCCAGAACTTGCAGATGTGGCAAAGGACCGATCCGATCAAGATCCATTCTGGGAAACCAGCCCCAGTAGCTGGTATAATAAAGTTTTAGCACTCGCAAGTGATCGGAGAGACTGGGTGATAGCCAAGTAGAAGGCAGACTCTGGAAAAAATCGTATTTCTCTTCGAGAAGAAAGAATTTACTTTCGTCCTCATACTTTTCCGTCTTAATCAAGAGTTTGAGATCAGTCAAGCTAGGTAGACTTAAAAGTTTGTGCCAAGCCTCCGACAGAGCAAGAGAGGGACCGTGGTAGTCGGCAAGATTCGAAATTGGGAGCTCCTTGATATTCATAGCGTGCCCCGAAGGGATATCTAGGACATCACCCGCATTCTTGGGTTCAAATTCGCAAATATTTGCCGTCTGGTCGGTTTCGATTTGTTCTGCATATGTCCATATTCCTGTCACACAGTAGGAAATGGCATCGAGTACCCTATATCGGAAAGGCCAAGTCTCCTCTATGTCGGTGATCCTTCGTCTGTTATCGTCCCCGCAAAACTCACAAAACCGCAAATGCAGTTTAGTCAATTTGCTAAAGCAGCGCAGGTACGGCAGAACGTTAAAAAAGCGTGCAGGAAAGTCATAGCCGAAGATACCGTTGTACTCGTATCTAGGGCCGACGTAGGTGTCGATTACCACTTCTTTAACAAAGCTTCGTAGATGAACTGCCCTGGCAATGTCGGTGAATGCTCAGGTGAGCTGCCATATGCCCGGAGACAAATAGCTTAGAAGGCAAAGGGCGTAGCTATATCCCATAGCTTGCGAGACGTGAATCTGAAGCGGAGCAAGTCGGGTTTCGATGAACTGGAACAGATCAATGCGATCAAATCATGGAGAAGATTTATGTCGCTCCTAGGAGCCCTGTTCATCGCGATGGCTGAGCTTATGCGGCTAGATGCGAAGAGGAGTGGTTCAGTCGAAGTTGTAAGCGAGCTAAAAGTGTTTTCTCATGGCTCCCTTCTGAAGAGCCAAACGTGATTGATTGGCCCACTCTGCTGCCTCATTGGGTATCCTAACCGAGGAATCAAACTACACGATGGTACGATTTTACGGTGGCATCGCACGTTAGGCGACAGGCTGAAAAACGTGAATGTTAAGATCCCACTTGGCAGAAGTTTAACGATAGCAGCCCCTGCAATCGTGGAGCATTCAGAAAATTTGTTAGTATACTTCTTAAACACAAGTCTGTCTTAAGGAGCCAACTAGGATTCTGCAATTCTACTATGGCATTCGTAACTAAATACATAAATTACACGCTGAGTTATTCTTCAAGCAGCGGATGGCTGATATTCTCTTGATGCTTTGCCTGACGTTGCATACTTTCGAGGATGAGCTCTTTGACATTTGGCTCATGCACCGTCGTCCTGAAAAACAAAGAATATACCGCTGTAAACTCCCAAGCACGAAGTCTCTTCCACATGAGGTGCATAGCAGTTGGCCCCAGAGGAATAAAGTTGGGAAATGCATAGTGGAAAAAGAAGGTTTGGTGGTCTTTGTTATGGTGGGAGCGATTGAGCCCTGACTGTACATATATGTGAGTATTTAATGCTAGTATATACGTGTGAATAATAGATAACAAACTTACTAAAGAAACGCCAATAGTATCACCCGTAAACTATACCGCGAGGTTAGCTATCCTGAATGCTGGACTCTCATATAGACCTTGAACAAACTTACTATATTGTTGTTCCAATGAAGCACTGAGCTTCCCGGGAAGTGACCTCCAAGCTTGACCATGTTAATGCCAGGGAGGATATTCTGGGTTTCACCTTGGAAAAAGACTCTCCGATGTTCAGTATCCTGACGGTTCAGCCACTCCTGGTCTTCATGTGCAAGATACACAGGGCAATCAAACTCTCGTGCCCACTCCAAATGCGTGCTATAAAAATGAGGGTGAGAGATAGCGATAGCAGCGAGACCACCGCGAGATTTAATGAAGTCAACGGTCTCTTGGTCCAGCAGGCTGATACAGTCCCAGAGAACATTGCCGGACTCAGTCTGGATGAAGACCGCCCGCTGTCCGATGGCAACTTGAGGAGTAGAAAAGATTGACCATATTCGGCTTTCATTTTCATCCTGCTTGAACTCATTCTTGTGGGTGGCTTGCAGCTCCTCAAGGGTAGTCCAGGACTGCCCAGAAGGCGGGACAAACTGCCGGGGTTCCTGCACTATGTTAGCTGCTTGTTTCTTGTTTGTAGTAAGGTTGCTTTAGGATCTGACGTACGTTACACATGCGGCAAGAAGTTGGCCGGTCCAGAAATAGAATGTCGTACTGTGTACCGCAAGTGACGCAAAGGCATAGGTTCCTGGAATGAGCCATTGTAAGAAAATGTTAGACAGTATGGGAGGTTTGGTTTGCTTGTTCGTATTAAATTATTGGAAAAAAGTAAGGGTGATTTAACGTCCCTTTTATCCTCGAGAGGTTGAACACCATGATCTACTTATATTTCCTACCTGGCTATATATCTTTTCCACCTCGGTTTCCGTACATCTCTAAGTCGTCGCACTCGGTCTTCGCGCTTCGGTATTCTAAACTTGGGTTTGCTGTATGGCTATTACTCAGCGGGAAACGAACGCCACCAAGACAGATGTGGGGGGGGG